>SSNQ01034747.1:746414-757362 GCA_006942095.1 Nothobranchius kuhntae
ATGTCCCGATTGATCAAGCGCCCTGGCTACGTGGCCATGGGGATGTCCCTTTGGCTGACTGGGTAGCGCGCATGACTCTCACCTGGGAGTCTGGGGATTGAATCCCGCCCGGGCCCTCGTTTCTCCACCTTGCCACAATTGGTTATACTTTCATGTGCACCTTAGTTGGTCTCAAAGCTCTGAAGCTGCAGTACCTGTTCCTACCACCACAGCCCCTTCAAAACGCTACGTTGCTACAAAAGAGCATCTATCTGGTGGAACTAAGCTTTGTTTCTCTCAACTAAAGCCCTTCAAACTGTTCATTTAAATCTTTCAACAGATGCTGACTTCCACAGATCTGAACCATCCATGTGTTTGTTAGTGGTGGCTGTGCGTAGTTTTCCACACAACAACAAAACTAATGTTGAAACAAGTAGCTCCAGTAGGACCCAACTGATCACATGGAAACAACTGTTGCATGTAAAACCTGGTTGTGTGGATCTGCACTGCTCTATTGTTCTACCCTAATAGGACCCAAGATAGCTGAGAAACAAGCTACTGATTCAAAGAGAAGCAAGTGGGAGGAGTGGGAGACAAGACGGGAGGCAGAAAGAGATAGGAAGGAAAAGGAGGAGCAGGACTTACCGAGAAGGACAGTCGGAAGCCGGTCTAATAGGCCATCGCTACCTAGAGCAGTGTAAAGTGGGTCTGGTCGGTGCAGGTCATTAAGAGCCTGAGCAGCATAACATCCTGTTAATAGCTTCAACTACAGTTCTGCTCATTAATCAGAATGTGTCCATTTACAGTAGGAGCAGCAAAGAGAGCAGGAGAGTGATGAATGGAGACATCCAAGGAGGAAAATGAGGTTTCTTCAGGAAGACCATCAGGTGGGTGCTCTCATTTTCTCACTTCCTAAGCTATCTGGTTCCCTATTCCTTCTCTCGTCTCCTGCATGAAGGACGGCTCTCTTTGTCTTTTTCTAAAATGATCAATAGCTACTCGTCCTTTTTTAAGAACAGTACTGAATTTTAGTTGGACAAATGCTGAACTGGACTGTGTTAGTAGATCTTTTAGCCTGATTGTTCTGTTTGTGTTCAGCATTCTGCACCAGAAAGTCGAGTCTGGGATCCAGCGGACTAAATCGTACGGATTTCATGAGAGAGACAATCACTGATGCCTGAACACAAAAGCATCGCTGCAGAAGAACTGTGCTGTGGTTGCTTGACTCCTGAGGCATGATGGAGCCTCTGGGATGGCAGTCAGAGCCGGTAGCAAAGTGGTGGTGAGTAACAGAAACCTGAGCAAAACCAGGTCCAAGGCTCGGACAGGGCTTCATCCAAAACACTGTCAAATCCCACTGGGGACTAATGCAGGTCCACGCCACCTGATGCATCTTAGAAAAGCATTTTTTTAGTAGGAGATTAAAAACTGAGACAGCTTCAGCATGCATCTCAACAGTGATGAGGGCTGGGCTGCTGTCCAGTAGGACCTGCAGGAAGGACAACCACACACGGAGGCTTCTGAAGAAGCCCTGTGAGATGGGGGGCATCCTGCCCTGGCCCCAGGAAAACCTTGATACCACCCTGACTGTGGGACTGATTTATAAAGGTGATCTGAGTTGGACTGAAAAAGCACTGCCTGTAGAGATGAGAGACGGGTGGGCACCCAGTTCCTCCCACCAGCGCTGAAAAGCAGCCCTCAGCAGTGCAAGATGCGATAGAGGAGGTGGGACGTGCACTGACTCATGTGGACTACGTCATTAGGAACTGCGAGGTGTCTAAACGTATCAGGTATGCGTCCAAACCCGAGCCTCGGGCCCACTGGGAGGGGGTGTCTGGTCCCACCCCAACCTAGAGACGGGTATCCTCCCTCCATGGAAGCAGCCACGGTGGGGCTCGTCACAAGCTGATGCAACCCTGGGAACTGCTCAGAATCACTGAGATCCGTTCCAGCCAAAAACTGGTCCAGGTGTTGGGGGAATCGGCGAGACCGGGCAAAAACATGTGTGGAGCATCCTGGGCCAAGGCCAAGCAGGTCCACAGCGGTGTGCTGAACCTGCTTCAGATCTGAGCAAACAATCCGAGGTGGAGACGTCAAGCTGAACGGCGAGGACGTCCTGGACATGTTGTCTGCTCCCACATTTAGGATGCCTGGAAGGTAGGTGGTCCTGATCGATAGCAGGGTCACGTACCCAGCACAGCAGCCCTCGGCCACCACACGAGTGGGAGTTAACGAAGTGCACTTGGTGATTTATGTAGGCCGCTGCTAATTGATTGCTAATTGATGGAGACTGACGCACAATTTCTTACTGTCTGAATTATCCCGGAAAACCAAATAGTTGGACTTTCTCTTCACTCACTTCTACGACTGCCTGCAGGATCAACCAAACTGGGTCCAAATGACTGAAACTGTTCTCATGCACTAACCACCACACATCTACATGTAAGGCTGAACAGGTTGGCGGTAGGCTGGAGCCAGTCCCAGCATGCACTGGGCAGGAGAAACGATCCCCTCAGCACAGTTTATCAGTCTACCACGTAGCCCGTTCTGGCTCCAGACTCCAAAATGAAACAGCATCATCAGCTTGTTCTTGGTGCCAGTAATGGAAGTGTAGGAGTCTTCATCTGCTGTCTCATACATCAATGGGTGTCTTTCATAACGTGACAGATTTTATATTTTTGCTTGGAACAAATAAACGAGTGTGAACAGCACTTGTTTTTTTTAGACTTAGCAGATACTCAAATTTTGAAAATTGTCCCAAAAAGGTAGCCCTACCTGGAAGACTTTCTTTAATTTGTTTTTGCATAAAAATAATGATAAAAAAGTTTGATACATCATTGAAAATTCCTCAAATTAGTTGTTTTTGTTTTTATATTTTTACAGCAGTGTCAGAAATGATTGGTGTTTACAGGTTTGCTGTAGACCAGCTCTGTTACGGATGCTGGACTCCCATTCCCTGAAAGGCCCAGCTCCGCTCCCTTTTCCAGTTCAGGACCTTGGAAAGGTCCTCAGTCAGTTTTCCCCCTCGGCCTTCATTCACCGGCTCAGCTGCAAGCCATCAGCTCTCATCAGGTGATGGCTTAAAGGACAGCGGCTGTCAGTTCTCAGGGAGAACCACAGCTTCACACCCTGTCCTTCTCTCCTCAGTCTTTGGATCTTTTGGTATTAAACGGTTTTGTCGTGGATTAAGAACGTTGATAATTTGGTTGTAAGATAAGTAGTTCTTTTTGGTTAATTCCTTTTGTTCAATAGCCGTTTTCGTTTCGTGATCCTTTTTGTCTGCTCTTAAAGCTTGAATTTTTGTTCCGTTTTCAGCTTTAGAGCTCGGTTTTACTTTTGGTAATTAGAATAAAGTTTAGTCGTCGAGATTTGTTGTTTTCTGGTTATTTGGCTCCGGCATTTTTCGTTCGTTAAAGTATTTTCGTTGTTTCTTTCCTGAGGCCTTTTGCCTCAGGTGTTTTGATTTCTGCCCCGTCGCCTTCAGTTGTTTTCATAGAGTAAATTAGTTTTGTTATTATTCCAGTCAAGGACTGAGTATTTGTGTTTATTCTTTGTTAATAAAATACATTTTTATTTATACTCCCCCCGTTCACACCAGTTATTATGCTACCCCTCCTACCACGACTGACTACCATCTAGGGTTTGTAGCAAGTGCTCAGGTCAAATAGAAGATGACGGCAAACTAAATTCAATTCAATTCATTTCATTTTATTTATATAGCGCCAAATCACGACAAGAGTCGTCTCAAGGCACTTCACATAATAAACATTCCAATTCAGGTCAGGTCATTAAGCCAATCGGAAATAATGTTTCCTATATAAGGAACCCAGCAAATTGCATCAAGTCACTGACTAGTGTCAGTGACTATACAGCAATCCTCATACTAAGCAAGCATATAGCGACAGTGGAGAGGAAAACTCCCTTTTAACAGGAAGAAACCTCCAGAGGATCCTGGCTCAGTATAAGCAGCCATCCACCACGACTCACTGGGGATCAAGAAGACAGAGCAGGCACACACACACACACACACACACACACACACACACACACACACACACACACACACACACACACACACACACACACACACACACACACACACACACACACACACACACACACACACAATAAGGAAACAAACCTTTCTACTCGTGTTGACGTAGTTAATAAGACCTGAATAATGTGTAAGCTTCAAACATAAAGTCCCTAAATCATTTAAAGATATCGGCCAGAGGCAAAATTCCATTGAATGGCATGTGTAAATGTGTATTAAAATCTCAGATGAAAAAGGTATTTGGATTTTTGCGGCTGGAATTTTAAGAAAATCTGATGTTTGTGACTGGCGCGGGAAAAACAGAAACTAACTTCCGGTCTAAGCCCTGGGCAGCTGGTGACGTTTCACATGGAGCTCTGCTGAAACAGCTGTAGTAAACAACGCCTGACTCCGGTGTTTCTGCGTTAGCGTTATAGCAGAGAACAATGTGTCATCAGTCAGATGTAGCTTCTGAAGCCTCTACTAGTCCATCAGATTTGTTTTTTCTCTGAGATATGGCGACGAGAACAGATATTGGATTACCGGAGACGTTCAACCAAACTCCGTGCCCTGCAGCTGGATATCAGAACTGGAGGTGCAGACATGCTTTGGACAGTTTCACTCAGAAAACCCGTGGCCCGATCAGGACACCGGGGAGGATTCTGTTCATCTTCGGAACCAAAATTGGTACAGTTTGTTAAAGTTTGTTAAATATTTCATGTCTGTGCTCCACCGGTAGCTTTCAGTTATGTTCTCAGCTGATTAGCTCCATCATATTGTCCCAATATAATTCAGTAATCTACAGATGAGTAAAATAACGTGTTGCCAGCTTCACCGCTGTGTGTATTTATTGATATAACATCGGAACATATTTAACCGATTGCTTACCAGAGTAAATCTTCCTGATGCTAACTCGCTAGCTTGGATCGTTGTTTTCTAATCCAGGATGACACGGAGGTTCTACCGGTCCTATAGGAGGAACTACTGTTGAAAAATGGGGATAATCTTTTAGATTCTCTCTCTCTCTCTCTCTCTCTCTCTCTCTCTCTCTCTCTCTCTCTCTCTCTCTCTCTCTTTCTTTCTCTCTCTCTCTCTCTCTCTCTCTCTCTCTCTCTCTCTCTGTGTGTGTGTGTCTGTGTGTGTGTGTGTGTGTGTGTGTGTCGTAGCTTTCACAAATTACTTGTTCTTTACCGGAGCTAACACGGTTAGTGCTGCGGCAGTCATGCTAACGGGACTCGCCTGCTGAAGTCCAGAAGGACCGGTGCGGTTCTAAATGGATTTATAGATGTAGGTTATTATCCTTATATCCTTATCCTGCATTAGCTTCTAATAGAAAACAGACGGTGAAACTCTAGGATAGAAAATCCTGACAGATCTACGTCACACTGCCACTAACATTCATGGACTCACCCATCTTGACACACGACGGGGAAGGCTGTTGTTGGTTTAGCATCCAGGAAACAGCCGAGAACGTATCTGCTAGTAGAAGCTAACTGTTAGCATTAGCAACTCCACCACAAAGCAGAACTCCTCCAGGCTTGTGTTATTTGTAGAAATAAATCTTCAACGTTGCAGAGCAAACAGAGTCAGTGGTAGAGTCGTGCTGATGTCAGCCAATTAGAGGAAAAATGTTCAGTTCATTCTCAGCTGGCTGGCGGGGTATCAGGGACATAGTAACTGTTTGCAATCTGAATCTGTGAGGTTGCTGATTCTGTCCCACATGAGCTCACATGACCTGAAAACAGATTGCTCACCATCATAGTTGTCTCAGAGATCTCAGCTGTCTGTTCCTACCATTAGGAACATGTGAGGAAGTGGAAGACCACAGGCTCAGTTAAAGTTAAAGCTCCAAGTGGCAGACCCAGAAACATCTGGGATAAACAGAGAAGAAGAATGGTGAGAACAGTCAGAGTCACCCATAGACCAGCACCAGAGACCTACAGCATCATCTTGCTGCAGATGGAGTCACGGTGCATCGTTCAACTATTCAGTACACTTTACACAAGGAGATGCTGCATGTGAGAGTGATGCAGAGGAAGCCTTTTCTCCACTCACTGCACAGAGTTGCTGGAGGTCTTCTAAAACACATCTGGACTAGCTAGCTTCATTCTGGAATAAGGTGATGTGGACTGATTAAACTAAAACAGAGTTATTTGGGCAGAACAAGGGCGTTATGCATGGAGGAACAAGAACACAGCATTCCAAGAAACCTACAGTAAAACATGGTGGTGGTTCCATCATGCTATGGGCTGCGTGGCCAGTGCAGGGACTGGGAATCTTGGTAGGGTTGAGGGGTGCATGGATTCTACTCCATATCAGCAGATTCTGGAGACCAACGTCCAGGAATCAGGAATCTGGATCTTTCAACCAGACAACGACTCTAAACACTGCTCAACATCTACTAAGGCATTCATGCAGATGAACAAGAACATTCTGGAATGGCCTTCCTGCCACCAGACCTGAACACCTGTGGTGTGACTTGCTCTCCGTGCTCACAAGCATCAGACCTGAATGAACTAGAGATGTTCTGTAAAGAAGAATGTTCCAGAAGTCCTTCAGCCAGAACCCAGACTCTCATTGGAAGCTACAGGAAGTGTTTAGAGGCTGATATTTCTGCTGGAGGAGGATCTAATAAATAATGACTTCATTTCTTTTGGTGGTGCCCACGTCTATGCTGCTGTCTAATTTGTTTAAACAATTATTGAACACTTTCTCCTATAAACATTGTTTTACTCCTGAAACATCACTGTGTGTCTCCTGGATGAGATATTGACCTGAAAAATGTTACCGTAACAACCAACAATTAGCAAATAAGATTAAACACAAATAAGATTAACAAGGCTGCCC
The DNA here is from genome assembly GCA_006942095.1 of Nothobranchius kuhntae. Classification (NCBI taxonomy): domain Eukaryota; kingdom Metazoa; phylum Chordata; class Actinopteri; order Cyprinodontiformes; family Nothobranchiidae; genus Nothobranchius; species Nothobranchius kuhntae. The sequence continues at coordinate 753,274 of SSNQ01034747.1, forward strand.
ACACTTTCGCTCCCACTGACCGTTACATGAACAGGTTTTCACCGAACATCAGGGTTCTTCCTGCGTATTGAGATAATGCTCTGTGGGTAACCTACTTGAGCAATCTCACCAAGGGACTCTGAGATGTTCACCCCATTTTCCTAATTCCAGGAGAGTAAAGCAAACATTTCCAAAGAGCCTCTGCACACTGCCAACCCCAGAGAGTGAACCAGCATTTGGAATATGCACATGATTTAGCATATTTTACAGAAAGATCTGTGTGATGCTGAGGCTGTTTGCCCTTGCAACACGCTGCTTGGCAGTGCCGAATGCACACAACCCTGCCAGTCCTCCCACACACACAACTCACACACACTGACTTCAAAAATGCCAATTTTACCTCCCACGGAAAGGTTGTCTTCTTCATTCTGAGTGAAACGAAGTCACAAGGACTGCTTATGAGTGAGAATTAGAAGCCATGCTTCAGTTGTAATCCCACCGAACGCAACACACTGCCCACTGTCCAGGCTGAGTCGCACGGAGGTCAGGGATGTGCTGAAAACAAACCATAAAGGACAAAAAGAATTAGGCTGCACAAGAAACTGATGATGTTGCATTAAAGGTGCAGTAGGAGATGGTTTCTGGAGCTTTTTTTTTTTTGCCATATCGCTTACTGCTCTTGACAAACTGATGGAAAATAAATTAAATGTTTTGTCAAAGAAAAACTCATCCAATAATAGTAAACATCCCATTCTTAATGACTGGATCATGACCATCCATCACCCCGCTGCCCGTAGTCCTGTGTGTTCTCTTTGGTCAGCTTTACTGAGCTGATCCAGTTAGCAGGGCCAGAGCCGGGCAGCTCCAGGACCAGCTAGGGAATGTTCGCAAAACTCCTTTTACCTGTTTGGAGTCTGGTCCTGTTCTGGTAGAGACACTAGGTGACAGACGGCGTTGCTGTCTGGGAGAGAAGCTGTCCTCCGTCGGCTGCTGGAGCTGTGTGTGTGTGTGTGTGTGTGTGTGTGTGTGTGTGTGTGTGTGTGTGTGTGTGTGTGTGTGTGTGTGTGTGTGTGTGTGTGTGTGTGTGTGTGTATGAGAGCATCAGAAGGCTGAACAATAACCTGTAGAATAATTAAAGTCATCATGCTAGAGCATCTTCTCTGTGGTGGACCACACCAGCTTCTGCCACAATAAATAATAATAATTAAAAACATTTTAATTTCCTTTCTGAACTATTTCTGTTAAGAGTTTTAATGTTTAAAATCTGTTAGATTGTTACTGACAGCAGCTACATTTAAGTTTCACTTCCTGTTCTGACTGAGTGCTGCTGCAGCATGGAGGTGTAGTTCTCAGTCATCCTGGACATGATCATCCTGAGAGTTTCAGCTGGAAACAGCTGGATGTTTCTGGATGTGTTGGAGACATTTAGCCTCTCATCCCAGAGGCTGCTTCCACACTTTGGTTGTGGTCAGAAACAAACACACTGGTTGTGCTGCAAGTCTTTTTCTTTTTTCTCCAAAACACGTTTTTATCTAAATGAAGGTGTTGTTGTTCATAGAGTTACAATTCATGTTGAAGTTCAGATCATTTCATCAAGTAGGACCTGTGGTTAGCTAGCTCATGTAAAGCATGTCATGTCTTGAAAGAATCGGGAATCGATAGGAACCAGAATCAAAATGAGGAATTGAAAATGGAATAATTCAAAATCAAATGATGCCTAACCCTATTTGTCACCAATTCTGTTCAGCAGGATTTCTGGGTGCAGCCAAGGTGTTGAGGGGATCCGTTTTAGTGGTCTGAGAGTTGGGTCTCTGCTTTTTGCAGATGATGTGGTCTTGTTGGCTTCATCAGAACGTGATCCTAACCCTCCAGCTCTCACTGAAGCAAAGATGGAGCGTGAGATCAACAGGAGGATTGGTGCTGCATCTGCAGTGATGCGGGCGTTGTACCGGTCTGTCGTGGTGAAGAGAGAGCTGAGTCAGAAGGCGAAGCTCTCGATTTACCGGTCGATCTACGTTTCTACCCTCACCTATGGTCACGAGTTTTGGGTAGTGACCGAAAGAACGAGATCGCGGATACAAGCCGCCGAAATGAATTTTCTCCAAAGAGTGGCTGGGCTTTCCATTAGAGATAGGGTAAGAAGCCCAGTCATCCGGGAGGGGCTCGGAGTTGACCCGCTGCTCCTCCACATCGAGAGGAGCCATTTGAGGTGGCTCAGGCATCTGGTCAGGTTGCCTCCTGGACGCCCCCCTGGTGAGGTTTTCCGGGCACGTCCAACCAGGAGAAGGTCTAGAGGTAGACCCAGGACACGCTGGAGGGACTATGTCTCTCACCTGGCCAGGGAACGCCTTGGGGTTCCCGTGGAAGAGCTGGCCCAAGTGGCTGGGGAGAGGGAAGTCTGGGCCTCACGGCTTAGGCTGCTGCCCCCGTGACCTGACTCTGGATAAGCGGACGACAATGGATGGATGGAAACTCAGCAGCTTACATCGACTCGCTGACTTGTGTGTGAGACTTTACAGCAATCCCCGTACTAAAGAAGAGTGGCTGACGTGAGAATATGGAAAATCCTGCTCACAGATGCAGACGTATGCTGACCACACACACACACACACACACACACACACACACACACACACACACACACACACACACACACACACACACACACACACACACACACACGAGTGTTGGTGAGCAGCACACAGACAGCTGGTGTGATCAGCTCTGAAGAGCCTTGACAATTTGCAGATCACATTTATTTTCACGGAGATCGGCCGAGGATTCCTCTTCCGGTCAGGATACTAGGAATCGAAACTAGGAATAAAAAAAAAACTTTGAATGATTTTGGGGAAAATGAACAGTTGGAACCGGTTCCAATCGATGCTCGATGCCCAACCCTAGAAAGGGCAGCCTTGGTGGAGTCCAACTCTCACCGGGAAGGAGCCCGACTTACTGGTGGCAATGTGGACCAAGCTCTGACACCGGTCATACAGGGACCTAACAGCCCGTATCAGAGGGCCTGGTACCCCATACTCCTGGAGTACCCTTCACAGGGCCTCCTGAGGCACGCAGTCAAACGCCTTCTCCAAATCCACAAACACAAGTAGATTGGCTGGTTGGGTAAACTCCCACGCACCCTCCAGGACCCTCTAAGCATGTAGAGCTGGTCCAGTGTTCCACAACCAGGACGAAAACCACACTGTTCCTCCTGAATCTGCTGGGTTTCTTTACAAAGGAAACTTTTAACTACTGAACTGAACTCAGTGCAGCGATGAATCGGTTCATTTGGAAGGTTTACTGTGGGCCATGTCTTGAAACATTCATGGTATTGACCTGGTGCTATCGAAACAAACTGAACTGCTTCTAGGTATGAGAGACAGTTTGTCTCTTTAGGATGGACAGGTGACCCATCTAGGCTCCACCCGTTTGAGCCATGCCAGCCCTTTCCTTCAGGTTTTAAATCCCATCATGTATGTGTGAACGTGTTTACAGCCCTGTGACTGATAACAGCACATTACCTGCACATTAAACACCGTGTTTATGTGAAGGCCCGGCTCATAACAGTGATCACCTGTGTGCTGACTCAACGCTTTGGCTGGGCCTTGTTTAAAACCACAGCTGTGTTTGGAAAGCCGACACTCTTTTGTCTGTGTTGCTGTTGTTTTCCAGCTCCCTGGTGGTTTCACATTAACCTGTCAGTCACACAGAATGTAGCCCTCAGGGATTCCTGCAGCAAACTGGTTAGCAGGTGCATTCTGACGCTGGTTCACAGCTCTGTGCAGGAAACTGGAGCTCGGATGTTTCTCAAACCTGCCATGGAGACAGTCTAGAGTCTAGCAGAACGCTGACATCACAGTCAGCATCAGTCCTTTGTGGCCCACCAGTCCACCCAGTTCCTGTGAAATAACTGGCCCAGATGGGTGGGAACCAGTACACATCCCATAATATGTTATCTGCATTCATTTGTTCAAAAGAAAGAGACCTGCACTGACTTAATACATCAGTAAAGAGCTTAGAGCAGGGGAGGAGTCCCGGGAAAGTGTCAAAGACAGGAAGTTGTTACGTAAACGTAACTTCTGTGTGTGTGTGTGTGTGTGTGTGTGTGTGTGT
>SSNQ01034747.1:757516-767516 GCA_006942095.1 Nothobranchius kuhntae
AAATACGCAAATTCAAGTACTTTTACTCTTGATACTTTCTGGAAAATATGTACTGATACTTTAAACTTACAGTAAACGTCAAAAGAAAAGCATGTAAAGTACAAATACAGAAGGGTTGTACTTAAGCACAGTAGCTAAGTACTTTGTAGCATTCCACGGGTGAGGAGTAATTAGTAGTTTACTGTCCAAGGTTTGTTGTACAAATAAATAAACACTAAATAAAATAGTTTCTATTTTAGCATCCAGCCTACAAACAGAAACAGGACAATAAACACATCACCAGATAATGAAGGAGTTTCTGTCCCTAAAAGTTTGGTGTCCCAGTTTGCTGCTTTAACCTAAAAATACAGAATGAATGTAATAACTGCTGTTGAACCAAACCAGTCTGAACTGGGCTGGGTAGTGGTGGCTGGGACCTGGACCTGGTTTACCAGGAGCCCTCCGAGGTGACTTTCTCTGTGAGCAAAGTAAACACAAACAAAACTAACTGATTTCAATCTCCTGATAATCCAGCCTAACTCTAACAAATAAACAACGTTTGATTTTTGTATAATCTACATGCCACCGTGTAATCTCTTTATGGTACTGTTTTCAGTCCTGTATGAAATATTTATCTAGGTGTAAAAATCTCTCCGACAGCAGATTCTAATCTGTATAATCCCATTTCTGCTGGTTTACGGGAGGCAGAATGAAGCATTAGTCTCTTCCTCTGTGATCACTGTCATCAGAAATAAACATACTCATTTTCATGCAAGGACAGCGAGTCGATCGCCAACCCTGACCAAAACTCCTCCTGACTACTGAGCACCTGGATGTGAGCCTCTCAGACTTCCAAGGATTGCAGGGATTATGCTAATCTGGTTATTCTTCCAAAAACCACTGTGATGCATCAAAAAGTCAGCTCCATTTTTGCTGTTCGCCCTAGCATGCAATGGCTCACTCTTATTGTAGCCCTGACTCTCTAAACCTAAAAGATGAATAATGATGCACATTTCAGGTCAAACTTTATTTGCGTAGCACGTCTCAAAGGGAACAGCCGTTGGCCCAAAGTGCCGCACACAATCCAAACACCAGGCATGAATGATGGTAACAGGTTTTAAAACACATTACACGAATCTAAAATACGTAAAAAGGATTCAAATGGATGAAAACACCAATAAAAACCTGTATTAGTGCCTCCCCCGCTGATGAAGTCCTGGTTTGTTGGTCCTTACTGCCATCTTCTTTTAACCTGGTGCTTCAGGTAGAGTCATTCTCCTCCTGGAGGGACAACTCCACTGGTTCTGAACTAAACACTAAAGAGAAGTTCACCAGACATCGCTGCACTCGTGGTAATGTTGTCTCTAGTCACCCTAACCTTTACTGACTCCTGACAGCAGTCCGGTGTGATGCGTCTGCTCTAGATGCACCAGCTCCGTTCTAGTCCAGTCCTAGACCCGACAGTAAAATGCAGTCAAGCTGTCTGACCTTATGAAATTCAGTCTTTGCATTCAAACGGTAGACTTCTGCTTCTGGATCATTGATTTTGTCAGAAGTGGTGGTGCTCACCAGCTGTTGGAGCAGAAGCCACTCACCATGAGTACGTTTGGATTTGTAACTCAGGGTGAACACAGAACTTTTTCTCCCTCTGAAAGCGATTCAACAAAACGATAAAACATTGGTCTGAGTTAATGAAAGCGTTACATGGTGTTCCTGCTTGTAGCGAGGCCTGATTAAACATCTGTGTGGTGCACACATGCCTCAAGCCTCCTCATACCTTCAGCCGGCTTAATGAAACCTCATTATCTGATGAGTCAGTGCAGCATAATCACACACACTAAATCCTGAAAACTCATTTTTGTTGCAGAGATTAATGAGTTTGATGTCAGCTGATGGAAATGTATAGTCCGGTGATTGCACTTATCGGTGTTGTTTTAAGGATTATCTGCACATTGTTTGTGTGTGTGTGTGTGTGTGTGTGTGTGTGTGTGTGTGTGTGTGTGTGTGTGTGTGTGTGTGTGTGTGTGTGTGTGTGTGTGTGTGTGTGTGTGTGTGTGTGTATTACACAAGAACAACGTGAATTTAAAATAATATTCTAACATCAGGGCCATCGTGTCAGGATCTGTTTCCTTCTGCCCTTGTTCTGTGTATGTCTTCCTATGTTTCCGTGGCAACCTCACAGCTGGCTCTGATCACCAATGACACACTCCTGCCCCAAAACGGCAATTCAATACCTTGAGAACTGTTGTGTAGGACAAGGAAGCGTGCTGGTCTCCATCGAACCGGGCAGGGATGGTGGTTGAAAAATACGCAAATTCAAGTACTTTTACTCTTGATACTTTCTGGAAAATATGTACTGATATTTTAAACTTACAGTAAACATCAAAAGAAAAGCATGTAAAGTACAAATACAGAAGGGTTGTACTTAAGCACAGTAGCTAAGTACTTTGTAGCATTCCACGGGTGAGGAGTAATTAGTAGTTTACTGTCCAAGGTTTGTTGTACAAATAAATAAACACTAAATAAAATAGTTTCTATTTTAGCATCCAGCCTACAAACAGAAACAGGACAATAAAAACATCACCAGATAATGAAGGAGTTTCTGTCCCTAAAAGTTTGGTGTCCCAGTTTGCCGCTTTAACCTAAAAATACAGAATGAATGTAATAACTGCTGTTGAACCAAACCAGTCTGAACTGGGCTGGGTAGTGGTGGCTGCGACCTGGACCTGGTTTACCAACAGCCCTCCGAGGTGACTTTCTCTGTGAGCAAAGTAAACACAAACAAAACTAACTGATTTCAATCTCCTGATAATCCAGCCTAACTCTAACAAATAAACAACGTTTGATTTTTGTATAATCTACATGCCGCCGTGTAATCTCTTTATGGTACTGTTTTCAGTCCTGTATGAAATATTTATCTAGGTGTAAAAATCTCTCCGACAGCAGATTCTAATCTGTATAATCCCATTTCTGCTGGTTTACGGGAGGCAGAATGAAGCATTAGTCTCTTCCTCTGTGATCACTGTCATCAGAAATAAACATACTCATTTTCATGCAAGGACAGCGAGTCGATCGCCAACCCTGACCAAAACTCCTGACTACTGAGCATGTCCACCTGGATGTGAGCCTCTCAGACTCTCAGACTCCCAAGGATTGCAGGGATTACGCTAATCTGGTTATTCTTCCAAAAACCACTGTGATGCATCAAAAAGTCAGCTCCATTTTTGCTGTTCGCCCTAGCACGCAATTGTTCACTCTTATTGTAGCCCAGACTCTCTAAACCTAAAAGATGAATAGTGATGCACATTTCAGGTCAAACTTTATTTGTGTAGCACGTCTCAAAGGGAACAGCCGTTGGCCCAAAGCGCCGCACACAATCCAAACTATAGGCATGAATGATGGTAACAGGTTTTAAAACACATTACACGAATCTAAAATATGTAAAAAGACCCATCAGTCAAATGCAGTCAAGCTGTCTGACCTTATGAAATTCAGTCTTTGCATTCAAACGGTAGATTTCTGCTTCTGGATCATTGATTTTGTCAGAAGTGGTGGTCATCACCAGCTGTTGGAGCAGAAGCCACTCACCATGAGTACATTTGGATTTGTAACTCAGGGTGAACACAGAACTTTTTCTCCCTCTGAAAGTGATTCAACAAAACGATAAAACATTGGTCTGAGTTAATGAAAGCGTTACATGGTGTTCCTGCTTGTAGCGAGGCCTGATTAAACATCTGTGTGGTGCACACATGCCTCAAGCCTCCTCATACCTTCAGCCGGCTTAATGAAACCTCATTATCTGATGAGTCAGTGCAGCATAATCACACACACTAAATCCTGAAAACTCATTTTTGTTGCAGAGATTAATGAGTTTGATGTCAGCTGATGGAAATGTATAGTCCGGTGATTGCACTTATCGGTGTTGTTTTAAGGATTATCTGCACATTGTTTGTGTGTGTGTGTGTGTGTGTGTGTGTGTAGGTAATGACCAGGATGGAGTGTTGTTCCCATCAACAGCTGAGGAGCAACAGAGAGCTGCTTCATTAGAAATCATTGGGAGGCTCTTTCTGTCCGTGGCTGATTAGAAACACTCAGATGCAAAACAATCATCTCTCGCTGATAGTCGACAATTAGACAGAAGCTGAAGTGATGGTGAGATCTTTTCCTCTGATGTAGCACAATCGTGTCCACTGCTGCAGGCAGAGCAAAACTTTCTTATTTAGCTTTAGCTTTGTTCATCTTTGGTGTTAGAACAACACAGGCTTTGTTTCCTTTGGGCAACACTTTCTTGAATTGGGTTTCTCTGGAATGTTTATGAAGAATAAAATCTTTATGAATCACATCAGATTAGCCCTTGCCTTGCCCCCCCGTAGAGCTTGTTTTACAAACATACTGTACCGCTAAAGAAAGCTGGGTAACACTTTACACTAAGGGTCCCTTTATTAACATTACTTAGAGCATTAATAAACAAAGGGTCCCTTTATTAAAGTTACTTAGTGTATTAATGAACATTAATAAACAAAAGATCCCTTTATTAACGTTACTTAGACCATTAATAAGCATTAATAAACAAAGTGTCCCTTTATTAACATTACTTAGTGCATTAATAAACAAAGGGTCCCTTTATCAATGTTACTTGGACCAATTAAAAAGCATTAATAAACAAAGGGTCCCTTTATAAACATTACTTAGTGCATTAATAGGCGTTAATAAACAACGGGTGCCTTTATTAACATTACTTAGTGCATTAATAAACAAAGGGTCCCTTTATTAACGTTACTTAGACCATTTAATAAGCATTACGAAACAAAGGGTCCCTTTATAAACATTACTTAGTGCATTACTAGGTGTTAATAAACAACGGGTGCCTTGATTAACATTACTAGCAGCATTAATAAACAAAGGGTCCCTTTATTAACGTTACTTAGACCATTTAATAAGCATTACGAAACAAAGGGTCCCTTTATCAACATTACTTAGTGCATTAATAAGTGTTAATTAATAAAGGGTCCCTTTATTAACGTTACTTGTCAATATAGAAAGGGTCAGTTTATTAACGTTACTGTTATTGCTAACTATTAAGTGTCCTCACGGTTGGGACAACGGGCCAGGGGGGTCTGCTTAGTAATGCATTACATAATACGGTTAAGCAGTAGTTAATACTTAATTACTTAGTTTATTACTACTACTACTAAAAATAATAATACATTTTATTTAAAAGCGCCTTTCAGAACACCCAAGGTCACTTGACAGAAAATACTTAATAAAATACAATAAAACAACAATAAAACGTAAACAAGAAAAAACAAAGAGAGAAACAGTTCAATAAAATCAGAGGTCATAGGCAGATTTAAGCATGTGTGTTTTGAGTTTGGTTTTGAAAAGGGTAAAGCTGTCGATGTTCCTGATGTCTGGGGGAAGTGAGTTCCAGAGACGAGGAGCAGAGCGGCTGAAAGCTCTGCTACCCATGCTAGTGAGACGGGCAGAAGGAACCGCAAGATGGATGGAAGAAGAATATCTGAGAGAACGGGAGGGGGTGTTAATTAATGCTTAATAATGCACTAAGTAATGTTAATAAATAGACCCTTACTGTGTGTTACCTAAACCGTAAAAACCAGGACGCATTCAACATTCATGCAGGTATTTCACATTAAATCACACATGTTTATGACATTTATATTGTACACGAGAATGGAAACCAAGTGCATCATTAAGCCTGTTGTGGCCACCAGCTTGGCCTCTTGGACCACCCAACCCTGTGATCAGACTAGACACCGCCCCTCTTCCTCCTCCTCTTCTCCAGCTGCTGATGAGCACAGCTGAGTTGAATGAGCCACACCTGGGAGGCTGCATCAGCAGTCTGAGGGGCAGCAGTCTAGGGTTTGTGCTGCTCTCCTGGCCTCACGTTATGTTTCAAACCCCTTTAGAGCGTCTCAGTGATCTTTGTGGTCTGCTCCTCCCCCTGAAGCTAGTCTCGGATCTGGAACCTCCCCTGGAAGAAGGCCACCAAAGCCTTTTTTCTAGGAACATCACTCAGCCTAAAACAGCTCTGGACAGCGTGGTTCAGGTCCGCCCATCTGAGCGTAGTTTCTACGCCAGCTGCATGGCAGAAAGTGGATGTGCCCCTCATAGCTGCAGGAGGGGGTCAGCAGCCGCGGGGTGCGGGGTGTGATCTTTACTCATGACAAAATAACACGAGGTGATCAGTAAACAATGTACGGTAACCTGTATGCTCCACAGAAACACAGCTCAGCTGAAAAACGCTGGTGCTGCTGGACATTCTGCTCAGTTTTATGGCTTTTTGTCAGACGCTGAACCAGGAAATGGCTGCAGGCAGTGAAACGGAAAGCAAAAAACTCCGGAGCAACCAGGGACTCCGCCCCCAGGCCAATCAGTGACCAGAATCACGATGCTGGTCCAACTGGTCCTTGCCAGGTTCCTCAATGGAGCAGGGACTAAAAGTAGGGGAGAAAGTAGAGGGAGAATACCGAACCATGCCCTTGGAAGAGCGGTCGGGCCGAGTTGTTCTGAGTCGTTGATGTAACAGAATGAAATGACTGTTTCCCCCTCTCCTCTGACACAGAACTAGTCTGCATGAGATATGGCCTCAAGGTCTCATGCATTTGCTTATAAACTCCTTCTTTCCACCTCAACAGAAGAATGAAGAATGGACTCTCTCCTTTTAATTAATCAAAGAACTCTATTTTAATAAGCTAATCAAACAAAGTCTTAGTCAATAAATAAGATGTGACCAATCTCATTGTCGTCATCGTCGTCGTCTTCCTCCGCTTATCCGGGTCTGGGTCGCAGGAGCAGCATCCCCACTAGGGAGCTCCAGACCGTCCTCTCCCCAGCCACCTCCACCAGCGTGTCCTGGGTCGACCCGGGGGCCTCCTGCCGGCAGGACATGCCCGAAACACCTCCCCAGGGAGGGGTCCAGGAGGCATCCTGACCAGATGCCCAAACCACCTCAACTGACTCCTTTTGATCCGGAGGAGCGGCAGTTCTACTCCGAGTCCCTCCCGAATGTCCGAGCTCCTCACCCTGACTCTTAAGCCTGATTTATGCTTCTCCGTCTGCGTCAGTGCGGAGACACGCAACGCCATTATCCGTCCTTGCGTAGGGCTCCGGCAGGCACGCAAGTATGTACGCAGTCGAGCCCACTTTTTTAAACATCCGTCGAAGGAGACGGATTACGCAAGCTTGTGTTTGGTCAGGACACCGCTGTTGTTTACAGCGCCGCCATTGCGAAGAGAGCCGAGGATAACTAGCGGCAAACACGGAGAAGCTTGAAGAATACCTCGCGAAAAAACTCTAAAAATATGAACGTTTAATTCTCCCGTGACTGGAGGAGTGAAAAGATGCACAGCAAGCGTTTTATTTGTGGACGGAAATGACAGGAAACGTGGGTTTAGAGGTGGGGAGCGCATGAAGAGGTGGGAGAATGAGAGACAAATATGTCCGTGTTAAAAGTCTCGTATATACACAAAAAAAAAACACAATATAAACAAACAATCTTCGACTGATACATGACAGGATACCACAGAACAGCGCTACGCCCTCTGTTGTCCTGCCGGGCAATTGCTTTGCAACACTCTCCAGGAGACGGAGAAGTATGAGAGCAAAACGCTTCCGTCAGTCCGTGCGTGTCTGTCCCTTGCGGAGCTGACGGAGAAGCATAAACCAGGCTTAAGGCTGAGCCCGGCCACCCTACGGAGGAAACTCATTTTGGCCGCTTGTATCCACGAGCTCATTCTTTCGGTCATTACCCAAAGCTCATGACCATAGGTGAGGATTGGGACGTAGATCGACCGGTAAATCGAGAGCCTGGCTCAGCTCCCTCTTCACCACGACCGATCGGCTCAGCGTCCGCATCACTGCAGACGCCGAACCAATCCGCCTGTCGATCTCCCGATCCCTCCTACCCTCACTCGTGAACAAGACCCCGAGATACTTAAACTCCTTCACTTGAGGTAGGACCTCTCCCCCGACCCGGAGTTGGCAAGCCACCCTTTTCCGGTCGAAAACCATGGTCTCAGATTTGGATGTGCTGATCCTCATCCCATTCGCTTCACACTCGGCCGCAAACCTACCCAGCAAGAGCTGAAGGTCAGAGCTTGATGAAGCTAGGAGGACCACATCATCCGCAAAAAGCAGAGACGTGATTCTCCTGCCACCAAACTCGACACCAGTTGTTCCTGCATGACCAATCTGTGAAATCAAAATATTAATTACTTTATTATAATCCTATAGAATATATTAAGTAATGTGACTTTAAATGTTCCACTAGGACTGATCACACGTAGCGTTAAAAGACATGACACATTGCTTTTACTGATCCAATCAGAATCTGCCAGATCTGACGGAGGCGTGGTTTTGGTGGTGCTTGGTAAATCTATCCTCTTTTCATTCGACCATAAACCAAAACATCCGAAGTATAAAACTATGCCCACGTCATCTCTAACGCCAGTTCAAAGCATTCTAGAGAAGTTGTCGGAGTGGCCAATCCGTAACTTTCCTCTTCAGCCGAAAGAACCAACGACAAGCTGGATAAAATCTGTTGCTGTTCCAACTGCTGCAACGGTTCCTTTCAGAATAAAAGCTGAACCATCACGACCCAGGTTTGGGTCTCGCTAGATGCCAACAAAACCATCGTGACCCGGAAGTATCTCAAAGACTGGTCTGGTCGGCAACCGCTGCTTTTCCTACCGGCTTCAGTTCCAGAGAAGGTCAAGCTGGACCTCGACCTTCCTGATCTAGACGGGGACTTCCGCTAAGGGTATGTAGACCGGCAAAATGGCGTTGAATGTGTTTATGAATCTCCTAACCAAAGCTTAACGCTAACACATCACCTTCAGTTCCCATCAGAACTAATCGTTTCTTCGGATTTGCTGGTTCTGAACAACATTCCACATTACACCATTCTCCGTCTCATTCACCTTAGTTACACCATACATTTAGTTAAAGTTGGTCTAGTTTAATTAGTTTTTAATAAATCTTTAAACTTGTAAACTTGACTCTCTCTCTTCTGTTGTCTGAGTGAATACGAAGCTGTTATCTAATCCCTGCATTAAAAAGTTCTAATCTTCTGGTTTAAAATAACCTCGCAGATCCATAAGGTGGATTTGATAGTTGCTATGGAGTCTTTTGCCTTACGGCTTATTAAATACCATGTAATTTAAATCGTTACATTGAGAACGTGACCTTCATGTCACTGATGACCGCTTTACCTTCTCAGTGGCCTAGTGGTAGAGAGTCCACCCTGGGGGATCAGGGTTCAAGTCCCGGTCAGGCCAAACCAAAGACACTTTCCTCCCCACGGTGGTTTGTGGGTTACTGCATGACTGGGTGGAGCTCAGGCTGGTGGAGGTGAAGCTTTTGATTTCCAGGTACAGACAGGCTGAGAAAAATTCCTCACATTTAGGATAAAATCTCGATAGGGCCCACAGTAAGATTTTATACTGGTTTCAACTAGCATGATCTGGCCCCTTTAAACAGGAAATGCATAAAAATGAGATTTAAAGGAAAGGAAGATGAGCTGAAACAGAAAGAAAGGCTTAGTTGGATGATCCATTTAGGTGCTTAAACCTATTTTACACCACCTTCCTCAACAATAGTTGTTCCTGCATGAGCCAAACCAGGCGCTGCCTAACCAGCGCTAGGCCCTGAAAGGATGGCATGAGACTGGGAAATGGGAACGTAGGCAACAGGAAACACAATGTGTGTTAAAAAAACACCACCTGTAGATTATGAAACAAGTAAGATGGCAACCAACTGTTATTCTGGAAGCACATGAAGAAGGAGGAGGGAACGTGCCAGATTGTGTGGGTGCACTAATTACTAGCTGCTCCCCAGCAGAAACGTCAACGCTTTGGAGACGAGAGGAGACAACAGGGACTGTTTTAACTCTACCCCCCCACACCCACCCACAGACTTCCGATGGCTCGGAGCAAAATTAAAACGCCTCAAGGTGGATCCGTCTGGAAGGTGCTTCTGCTGGGGTGGGCTGAGCCTCTCTGCA
>SSNQ01034747.1:770982-783981 GCA_006942095.1 Nothobranchius kuhntae
AACTTTTAAAAATAACTAAACCGGGACTCTTGCTCAGAGGTCCAAAGTCCTCTTTTACGGGTAAAAGTACAGTCTGCAGATCTTCTGGAGATCAAGGTTCCAGAGTGTGGAGGAAGAGGGCAGAGTCCCTGAGTCCATGTTGCTGAGGTCCAGAGTGAAATATCTGAGGTCAGTGATGATCTGCTGGTTCCTGAAGGCCACACAGCGCAGACGTCTACCAGAACTTCATGCTTCCTTCTGCTGACAGGCTCTATGGAGATGCTGATATCAGGACTTCGCTCCTGCCTGCCCTGCCAACGGTACCAAAAGCTCCCTCGATGACACGGATGCAACCTGGCCTGGCCTGACCTAAACCCCCTCCAGAAATGTTGTCATGGTTCGTATGCCACCCAGGTGGGAGCATGTCAGTCACTCTGCTGTTGCTGTATAACAAACAACGTGTTTAATCACCACAAACTTTAATTATGTGAGTATTGATGAAACCAGTGTCATTGATTACAGAGTTCAGACACACCTGCAGGTTTGTTCCTGTTTCATCTTAGAGGTGGTCCTCCAGCCTAGGGTTAGATTACTGAAGGGACTTTGTTCTTTATCCATTAAGATCTGCAGATCACTCAGAAACATAATTTTCATTCTCTTTGCCACTTCTAGTCCTGCTGTATCCATCTTCACTTTGTGCACCGCAATTCAATACTAACTATTGCTAACTGCTTGCTAATCACAGTGCTCTTTAGGTTTGGTGGGCGGGATGCTACTGTGACTGAGCAAAAAAACAAAGATGGCAGCAACTCATGGGAAACAGCTGTGGCATCAACGCTGAACTATTCAGACTATGTATGTGCTTTTCTTTGAGTCAAGACCAGATAGAGGTACATGAGTCCTTTATTTTGAAAATAGATGTATTTCTGTCTTCTTTAACTCATTCACTGCCATTGACGACTTAAGTCGCCATTTTAGATCCAACCGTTCACTGCCAATGACGACTAAAGTCGTCATTTGCATTTTTTTTTACTGTTTGAGCGTCGGAACGAGCCCCCGCGCTGAGAGAACAAACATCTCAGCCCTGAAGCCGATCCTCATCCACGTACGTCACAGATCACATGATCAGGAAGCAACCCATCCATGTGTTTGGAGATCGTTTTGGGCCGTTCCTGTAAAAAAAAGTGAGGCACGAACCGGAAAAGCGTCTGCCGATCGCAATTCGACAACGGATTATGAAAGAACGGATAACGCTCAAAACACACGGCTTCTTCCTGATGTAAGAGGTGAGTCTCCTCTTTGTTTTGGTTGTTTTGGCATCGACATCATGCTAGCGCGCAACGTTCTGTGACTCTTAAAAAAACTGTAAAAACGTTGAGAAACGCTGGCAGCGAAGGCCGTTAGTGATCAGGAAACGGCTGGCAGTGAATGAGTTAACAGAGCATGGTGGACTGCCCTGTTGTCTAACAGCGTGTGGAGACAGTTCTTAAAGACCACCATAGATTCCACGCCACAACTGAGCTCTGTCTATGAGTCGTGGTCAGACAATATGTTCACACATATAGGATGGCTTACCGAACCAGCTAATTGGTCCAACTTGCTTCACTTTAAGGGCTTGTGTGCTGCAGATATGATTAACGTTGTTTTCATTGTGGATCTGCAGCTGAGGAGGAGTGGATAACGAGACGAACGTGATGGCTGCCCTCCAAAGACTTTGTGAAGCGTAGCTTTCCCACAGACACTGCAGCAAAGTCACAGGAGGAAACAGAACAGCACTCTAACATCAAAGCAGCTATACTATAGGTGTGTAGCATACACCATTCCTGCAGTAGAAGTACTTTTTCAGAAACCTCTACCAGATAAATACGTGGTAGCACTCAGTGTGCACACTGGATTCATCACCGAATTTCAATTTTCAGGAATTTCCTTTATGTAGTGGTTCATGTAGAGCACATGTCTGGATCCAACACCACAGAACTCTCTGATTTAGCATCAGTGTCACATATCTGTCACTGAGTTGCCTTTAGATTAGATATTAGAACAATAACAGCGTACTTATCTGAAAGGATGTGACATGATCAGATACAGGGACCTTTAGAGGAGTCCTGGTCCACATAGATCGGAGTTGTGTGAAATGGTAAAGTTCCAACAAGTCCTCTGATGACCAGAACATCCTGCTTTATGCACCAGTTAAAGACCAACCTGCCAGTCAAAAACAAGAGCTAGCAAGTGTGTGTTGGAGTGTGTATGAGGGCATGTACTTGCTTCTACAAAATGCAAATTGTGCAAACAGTTGTTGAGCATAATGCCATGTAACCACCAAGGACTTGCTTCAGGTAAGCAGAGAAATGTTTTAAAGATGAGCAACATCAAACTGAGTCTGTTTGTGCGCCGGCTGAAATATTAATGTAGTAAAAAACACAAGGGACCTGCAGAAATCTGCCCCGTGTGTGTTAACATGCTCCCTGTTGGGGAGGCAGAGTGTGTGTGTGCGCGCAAGCGCGCGCGTGCGTGTGTGTGTGTGTGTGTGTGTGTGTGCACGCATGTGTGTGGTTGATCAATTCAATTCTACTTTATTTCTAAAGAGCCAAATCAGGACCAGAGTTGTCTCAAGGACCTTCACACAATAAACATTCCAGTACAGATCAGGGGCCTCATTTATCAAGCTTGCTTACGCACAAAACGGGGTCAGAAAACTGCGTAAGCAACTTTCCACGCAAACTTTGGGATTTATGAAAGAAAACTTAGCAGAAAAATGTGCGCAACTTTAAGTTGACTAAGGACCTTATTTATGCACATTGTAGACATGGAGAGCACCTGCAGTGCTGCTGCTGAGAAAGATAAAATTATGAAATCCTGCAGCATTATCACTTGTACTGCTTTGTTTTCACACAGAACAAGACCCCCCTACACGTACACACACACACATGCGCGCGCGCACACACACACACACACACACACACACACACACACACACACACACACACACACACACACAGCCTGAAGCGCAGAATACTGAATGCAGAATATCAGCAGGGGACAGATTGAGACAGAATGTCATACGTCTGTGACAGTGTGTGTCCTGTCACTGTGACCTGAATGATCATGCGCCCTGGCTACTTGGACAGGGGAGATCTCTGTTTGGTTGACTGGTTAGCGCACGTGACTTTCACCTGGGAGTCTGGGGATTGAATCCCAATTGGACTATTATTTTTATATCCACCACAGATCTCTGAAGAATTCACAGCATTGATGGCTTCACCAAAGCTGTGCCACTCTGTGGATTTTCTCTTATTTGTTTTGCAAAAGCACTTCCTTTCATTTCTCCACCTCACCCACAGGTACCTCAATTTCTGCTTCGGTGAAATTGCGCCTCCTTGATCTGCCTTGATCTACGGTCGCCATGTCATTGGCGGAGCGCTGCAACAGCCGGCTTATGTATATGCATGAGATCCACAAGGCACTTTGCATTGACCATTTATGGCAGTAAGTGGGCGTGGTGAGGGCGGGATGTGACTAAAAAGCAGATGAGAACGTTTGTAGATAGTTTCTGATTTATGAAGCAGAGATTGCGTGCATCTGTGTGTACTCCATGTTTGATAGATCACAAACCTACTTGGTGTAAGTACTGAGCTTAAGTACGGTTCTAGTAAGGATTCTACGCAATGTTTGATAAATGAGACCCCTGGTCATTAAGCCAATTAGTAACAAGTTTCCTGTATAAGGAACCCAGCAGGTTGCATCGAGTCACTGACTAGTGTCAGAGTCTTTACAGCGATCCTCATATTAAGCAAGCATGCAGAGACAGTGGAGAGGAAAACTCCCTTTTAACACGAAGAAACCTCCAGAGGATCCTGGCTCAGTATAGGCAGCCAGTCACCATGGCTCACTGGGGATAGAGAAGACAGAGCATGCATATACACACACATACACAGGCACACACACAGACACACACGCCAGCTGTCTTTACCAACTGTACACGTCACCTCCCTCTACTCCCCTACTTATCCAGATTTAGGCTAACATCAGATTTTAACCATAGGCCCTATCAAATAAAAATGTTTTAAGTCTAGTCTTAAAAGTAGACAAGGTGTCTGCCTCACGGACTAAAGCTGGGAGCTGGTTCCAAAAGAGAGGAGCCTGATAGCTAAAAGATCTGCCTCCCATCCTATTTTCAGATATTCTGGGAACCACCAGTAAACCTGCAGTCTGAGAGCGAAGTGCTCGGTTAGGAATGTATGGAACAATCAGATCACTGATGTATGATGGAGCTTGATTATTAACAGGAGAACTCCCAAGGCAGTCATTTTGACTGTTTTCTATTTTGATATATATTAACTTTAGTTAGATCCATGCTTTCCCTATTTTTATGTGTTCTTTATTTTTGATTTATAATTTTCATACAATAATGTATCAAAAAAGAAACATGGCTGTTTCTGTCTCCCACAAGCCGTCAATTTGATGGCTCTATTGTTTACATGGTAACGTTTTCCCACGGATAACAGACAGTGATGCTGTTGGAAAACATGCGTGAGAGGACAGCAGAAGGATCGTACGAACCATCTGTAGCTGTGGACCGTGACAGTAATTTGTTGTCAGGGAACGTTTATTTTAAATAACATTCATAAGCTGTCGTAATCACACACATTTCCTGCATCGAGTCGCAAAACTTGAGCTGGAAGAATGAATACAGCGGCCGAGTGCTGGTTCTGAACAGAACTCGGGCCAGCTAGACACCTGAATGGTGGTTAGCCCTGCAGGTTACTCCGGTCACGATAGCGCTGCAATATTGGGGTTCACACAGCACCTCCAAGCTGATTGAACCGGTGTCTGCTAGCCGGGGTCCGGGAAGCATAGACAAAGCAGCAGAGCACAGATTCGAGTCTCACACTTCAGCAGTCCTGCGGTCAGCGGAGACTGCTGCAGAACACTGGGCACAGTGAAGAGCTGCGTCACAATCTGTGTTTGGAGGTGGGAGTAGCACCCCAAACAACCAGCTTCAGTAAAAGACGAAGCTAAGTAAGGCTCCTAACATTGTTCCAGTAAGCCAGAGCTGCTGGGAGCCGAGTAATAACTGGATAGGAGCAGCAAAACTGGGCAGCGCCATGCTGGCCAATAAGCCGCTCCACTTATGCAGCACGGGCGCGGGAACAGAAAGCCTCAGCAACTAGCTAACGAAGTAGCGCTCTCATGGCCGGAAATGGCGTAGGCAAAGAGTGAGAGAGTCCAGGCCTTGGTCCCGCCAGGGACCGTGGAGGCCTGCTTCCACAATTAAGTAAATAAACAGTACCTGTCCAGTGGAGAAGATGAATGGCTATGCTGGACATGACACTTCAGTAGGTTGTTCTTGTCGTGTAAATCCTGAAGAGCACAAACTGACCGGATTGTCGGACATGTGCTTGCAGAATAGTTTAGTTTAAGCTCATTCAAAGGATTTAGTTGTTTGAAGATGAAAAAGGAGACGAGCTATGCTCGCTGTGCCCTTTTAAGGGGCCAGGACCCACCTAGGAGGCAGACGTACATAAAATATCTTCATTGATTGGTTAAGGGTATGGGATTAATCCAATAGGCGATGTCTTAAAGGCCGGAGCTACACAAAATAGAGCTCTGCAGCTGGGAGCTCAGTCCGTCCGGTCCATCCACGCACACACACAGAGAGTAACGGATCTCTCTGTGCTTGCTTCACTGTCGCTCACGTTTCTTCAGAACTCCCTAGGTTTTCATCAGCTCGCCTCTTTTTCGCTTTGATATTTAGCTACTTTTTTCGTAATGTACGTGCTGCATTTGACAAGACAGAGCTGAAAATGGCTCGTGCTGCATCGGTCCCTGCCTCCACTCCAGAAAGGTCTCTCTCTCTCTCTCTCTCTCTCTCTCTCTCTCTCTCTCTCTCTCTATCTCTCTGTATTAATTCATGCACTCAAATATTAATGTTCTGATTTAATTGAAAAACTTGTTCTGTAATAATTCCTTTACTATTGATATCAAAAATATTTCATCTAAATTCTGAGGTTGCTCTGTAAATAGTTTTCAAATAAACAATACACATAGCAACTTCTGATCAATCCAAATCAATTTCAGACTTAAAACAATGTACTGATGTAAATCACACTCACTTCCGGTTAAACTACACCCACTTCCGGGTAAGGCCAAGCCCACTCCGAGTACAGATACAGATACAGATAATTTAGATGGTTGAACAGATACAGATACAGATAGAGGTGTACTCGCTCATCCCTATTTCTGAGAGTAATGAATTACAGTAATCCAGTCTTGATGTAATAAATGCATGAACTAGTTTTTCAGCATCACTCCTGGAAAGGATACTTCTAATCTTAGCAATATTCCGAAGGTGGAAGAAGGAAATCCTACAAACCTGTTTAACGTGGGATTTGAATGACATGTCCTGGTCAAAGATAACACCAAGGTTCCTTACTTTGATCTCGGAGATTAATGTAATGCCGTTCAGGTCAGGTGATTGACTAAGCAGTTTCCTTTTCTGAATTTCAAGTCCAAACATGAGAACTTCAGTCTTGCCTTGATTTAAAAGCAGAAAGTTTTGACTCATCCAATTTTTTATGTCTTCAAGACAAGCCTGTAATCTAACTAACCGATTAGGTTCATCAGGGTTAATGGATAAATATAACTGAGTATTGTCAGCATAACAGTGGAAGTTTATCCCATGCTGTCTAATGATTTTACCAATTGGAAACATATATATATATATATATATATATATATATATATATATATATATATATATATATATATATATATATATATATATATATATATATATATATATATATATATATATATACAGTAAAAAGAATTGGTCCAAGCTCTGAACCCTGTGGTACTCCACAAGCAACCCTGGAGTATGTAGAAGATTCTCAATGAGATGCAACAGAAAAATCTCCAGTGTAACCAGTTCTGGGAACTACAGAGGCCCTCACCCATAGGAGACTAGAGCTCACACACTGTTTATGTTTATGGTATGTTTTCGTTTGTCAGAATAAACAATAGTCTGATAAATTATGGCCAGAAAGAGGACAGAGACTACCTTTTAATGATGGCCTTAATTTGGAGCTAGCTGCTACCTCTGTACAGACGTGCAGTCGATCCAGGAGAGGTGGAGTTGTGGTGTGAAGAGCTTCACGGACACAAATGTAGGATGTCCAGACAGAACTCCGTCAGCGCCCCTACTCAAGAACGTGAGCCACATATGAGACGGATTTAACATAACAAGACATCAGATATGTTCAGCACCACAGTGACCTGTGTTGGATTAGAGAAGTCGTACCTGTGCTGTTCAGAGGCCCCTTTAGGTCTCACGTGGGCTAAGGGTCAGAATCGATATGACAAGAGCTACAAGCCTTAACTTATTTTTTACCAAAAGATAAATTGGTCAGATTTTTTTATTAAAACAACCTTGAAATAGAGAAAGTAATTTGGATTCTGTTTTATGCGGTTCCCATCACAACCACCTTCCTTCTAAGCTCCATCATGGAACTGAACCAGGAGGGCCCATTCAGATGTTCCTCTTTGCGTTATTACTCATGTTAGTGCAAATCCGAGTGGTCACTAGATGACAAATCCCCATGTTTATTATACAATTCATTGATCGTACCGTACTTGAACTACTGTGTCGAAATTTGGGGAATAACATATAAAACCTATACACATTCAGTTTTTATCCTGCAGAAAAGCAATAAGAACTATAACAAGAAGCAATTACAGAGATCCATCCAGCCAATTATTTATCAAATTAAAAACATTAAAATTTTATGACCTAGTAGATTAAACTATTTTGAAATTTATGTTTAAAGTCGACAAAAAGCACCTTCCAACAACTTTGATCATAAGATTCAATTCAAATTCAATTCAAAAATACTTTATTAATCCCAGAGGGAAATTGATTGATGTATGGAAAGAAAGAGTAGTTATGATTTGAAAGGCAACAAAATATACACGATACTAAAAAAACATAGGATAAATATAAAGGAACGTTGTGTATCAATATATGGAGTCAAAATGTGGAATAAATTAAGTACCAAAATCAAGAATACCAAAACAATAAATACCTTTAATAAACATATCAAAAATGAAATGCTTATGATGCTATGAGATGATAGACGTATTTATGAAGTAGAGAGAATGAAAGGGAAAACACACATTGCATGTTCTACTTTGTTTCTTTTAGCTATTACTTTTTGTGTTTTATTTTGCTTTATTTGTTTTCTCCTTTCATTAATATTAGAAGAAAACAAATGTGTGTACATGTTGGTTTTCTCCATTTTTTGCCAAAGCTAAATCAGTAAACCAGGTCAGACAGTTATTTTTTAACAACAATAACTTTGTGGTCATTTGTATTTATTTTGGTTAAGGGGAACAGATAACATAAGTTTTGCTTCTTTCTGTTCCTTTTTCATTTTTTGTTTTCGCAAACCTGTTTTGTGTTTTGTTTTAATTGTGAATAAATGAAAATAAACTAGAAAAAAAATCCTTCTCTTTTAGAGCCAGGCCGAGCAGAACCTGGAGAGTGGATAGGCTGATGGGGCCTGGAGCTTCAGACTTAAATAACTCTAGTCTAAGATTTAAGTTACTTAATTTACCTAAAGTAAACCTAATCCTAATTCCATTTTTTGTTCTTTTTAAAACACAGGAAAGGTTTCTCTTTACCTTGCTAACATTTTGTTTGCCGACTGCAAAACATCCTCAGAACTGACGCTGATGGTGGCGTCACTTCCTACTCCGTTTATCTGCGGGCAGCAGAGGACGTTCTCTGCTGCTCTCCCCTCTCCGATGATGCAGTCCCATGCACGATCCAATGAGTAGACCCCATCGTCTCTGTTCATAGTCCAGCATTCACGTCTCCTTATCTCTATAGCTTCTTTTATCCATCTTTTGTATTTCTGTTGTTCGGTGTTTATGATCCTTGTGTTGTCCCAGTCCATTATATGGTTTTCTCTTGTGCAGTGCTCTGTTACGGCTGACTTCTTTATTGTGCTTTCTGCTTCTTCTTTTGCTGCTGTGTGCAAACAGAGTAGGAAGTGACGCCACCATCAGCGTCAGCTCTGAGGATGTTTTGCAGTCGGCAAACGAAACGTTAGCAAGGTAAAGAGAAACCTTTCATGTGTGTTAAAAAGAACCAAAAATGGAATTAGAAACTAGACACAGTAAGAACACACCAAAGATTAACCTAATCTTGTTTAATCCGAGTGTTCAATAAACAAAAATGGTGTATTTGATATAGCTCCTTGTAGAGTCCTGAACCCCCCCCCAAGGTGCTTTACAACACAATCAGTTATTCGCCCATTCACACACACATTCACACCCTGGTGGTGATGAGCTACAATGTAGCCACAGCTGCCCTAGGGCGCACTGACAGAGGCGAGGCTGCCGTGCGCAGGTACCAATGGTCCCTCCGACCACCATCAGCAGGCAAGGTGGGTTAAGTGTCTTGCCCATGGACACAACGGCAACGACAGACTGAGTGGGGCTCAAGCCTGCAACCTTCTGATTATGGGGCGAACTCTTAACTCCTGTGGCACCATCGATCCAAAGCGTGACTGATTACTCTAAAACAACAAAAAGAAAACAAACTTCAGGGAATTTATATTCACAGCTTTCTCAGATATTCCCAAAGTGCCAGTATCAGCTGAGCCCTCGCTGCTTTCTCTGGAATTCCTCCTGAAAGAATAAATCTGAGCCTCAGGGCAGAGCGAGTGGTGGCCGTAGCACCTGTCAGCAATCCTTCTGAAGGGTATCTGTATCATTTAACACTGATGTAGTGTCTGTACTGTGTCCAATTTACATTATCAATTTATTTACAATCTCTTTTCTCCTTTTCCTGATTTTCTTTTCACTTTTATGTGTTCCAGTTCTTTGTGGATGAAACAAATTTAAATGATGTGTTTGCTGATTTAAGTTAAAGTCCCATAGTCATCATCACACACTGGTGAAATCCATCCCCATGTGACGCATCCCTGTGGGGAGTGGGGAGCTTCAGCAGCGGCTGCGCTCAGGAACTAATTGTTGGTTTAACGCCCCGATCCACCCCTTAAAGCTGAGTGTCAAGCAGAGAAGCATTGGGTCCCATTTTTACAGCATGCCCAGCAGGTGATTGACAGGCTACTGCAGAGCTCGATGAGCTGCTGAACAAGTGATCCATCCACTGAATCAGGTGTTGGTGAGAGTAGGGCCCTCCAGGATCTGGGCCCAAATATAGTTATAGACTATAACTATATGTATGTTAGTGATTTTTGTGCCAACCACAATAAAAACACGAGAACAAATTTCCATAAAAGCTTTGGCAAACTAAAAGTCAAAGAGGCCAACAAAGAATCAGGAAATCTTAGGATTATTTTTCCTCTCAGATCACATCTTTAGAGAGCAGAGAAGGAAGGTGATGTGATGGAGCCCCGTGGGCCGTGCACTGCTGTGTGAGTCTTTTTACGCTCCAACAAATACAGTACATTTACATCTAAAGCACAGTCCTCCAGGGCACTGTTGGGCGGCAGAGAACAGCTGCATTTATCATTTACATCTAAAACAGTGAGGCCTGACAGCCAGCAGCATGTTAGTTTCGTCATGCATAAGCCATCACACAAAGGAACGCTGCATGTTAGTATGCATGATGTATAGGCCATACCTTGTTCAGCTTGTCTCATTGTGAGAGCAAATCCATTAAGGCTGAAACCATCCAGAGTCAGGTTACGTGTATTCACAGCAGTGGATCTGCAGAAGCCGGTGGGAGAATGCTGCTAATCAGCCACCAGATCAGTTGGGTTTCATAACAGAACTTTTTAAATACCCCGCCCTGGGCTGCCACCTTACCGTGGTGGAGGAGTTTGTGTTGTGTCCCAATCCTAGGAGCTATGTTGTCTGAGGCATTAGGCCTCTGGTAGGGTCACCCATGGCAAAGAGGTCCTAGGTGAGGGATCAGACAAAGAGCAGCCCAATGACCGTAGTGTTCCCTCATCCAGACGCGGGTCACTGGGGCCCCTCTGGAGCCAGGCCTGGAGGTGGGGTGCGTTGGCGAGCGCCTGGTGTCCGGGCATTTACCCATTGAGCCCTGCCGGGCACAACCCGAAGAGGAGACCTAGGTCCCCCTTCCCATGGGCTCACCACTCATGGTAGGGGCCAAAGGGGTCAGATGCAGTATGTGATGCGTAGCATCCAAGGGCCGGGACCTTGGCGGTCTGATCCTCGGCTACAGAAGCTGGCTCTCGGTACGTGGAATGTCACCTCTCTGGTGGGGGAGGAGCTTGAGTTGGCGTGTGAGGTTGAGAGGTTCCAACTAGATATAGTCGGTTTCACCTCAACGCATGGCTCTGGCTCCAGAACCGGTTTCCTTGAGAGTGGTTGGACTTTCTACCACTCTGGAGTTGCTCCCACTGCAGAGCAGGGGTGGGCATAGTAGTTGCCCCCATCTTGGTGCCTGTAAGTTGGGGTTTACCCGGTGAATAAGAGGGTAGCCTACCTCCACCTATGTGCGAGGTGATGGGTCCTGACTGTGATTTGTGCTTATGCACCAAACTGCAGCTCAGCTTACCCACCCTTTTTGCAGACATTGGAGGAGGTGCTGGAGAGCGCACTTTCGAGTGACTCCCTCGTTCTGCTGGGGGACTTTAACGCTCATGTGGGCAACGACAGTGAGACTTGGAGAGGTGTGGTTGGGAGGAACGACCCCCTGATCTGAATTCGAGTGGTGTTTTGTTATTGGACTTGTGTTCATCACGGATTGTCCATAATGAACACCGTGTTCAGACATAAAGGTGTCCACATGTGCTCTTGGCACCAGGATACCTCAGGCCATAGTTCGATGATCGACTTTGCTGTCGTTTCATCCGACCTGCGGCCGCATGTCTTGGACACTTGGGTGAAGAGAGGGGCGGAGCTGTCAGCTGACCACTACCTGGTGGTGAGTTGGCTTCGAGTCAAGTCGTAAGTCTTTATAGATTTTCTCAAGTCAAGTCAAAAGTCATTAAAATAATGACTCAAGTCTGACTCGAGTCCAAGTCATGTGACTCAAGTCCACACCTCTTGCTCTCTTGTTCTGAATCACCTTAGGGGGTGTTACCTACTTTGACCTTGGGGCTTCCAGTCCATACTCTGCACAGATGCTCCTGTAAACAATACCAGCCACTTGGTTGTGGCGTTCCATGGATGCTTTCCCTGCCAGCACCTTACATCCTGCAGGTATGTGGTGGATTGTATCAGGGGCCTCTTCTTTTGATATTAGGATTCATTAATATCAACTAGTTTTAAGAATAGTGGAATGCTAGACTTTTGTTCATCCTCTGTTTGTACTGCCCCATAGATGGATGACATTCTTTAAATCTGCCTTTAGTGCTGTTGCCCTGGGCCAGCCTGGTGGTAGGAGAAATATTTGTGCAACCTCAAAACACAAACATTGAAACAAATGTAGTTATGCTGTGAATGTGATGATAAGGTCTTTGACTAAAGCAATCACAAAACGATTTAGAACCACTGCTTCAGTCACTCTGGAGGCTTTTCCTGCCGTGTTTGCTTCCTACAGATTCATGAACTTTCCATCTCTCGCTCGACTTCCTGATGAAACTTTTCTGTGCCTGTTTCGTCACAGTCCTTCACTGATTTAGTATTCTACTTTTCTCCTGGCCTCTGATTGCGGTTATCATCAGAGCATCTCTTTCGTTTCTCTTAGACCTTCCCTGGTCGTTTTCTGTCACTTTCTATCTCTACTCGGCGTGCTCTATCTTCCATTTCCCTGTCCACACAAGTAGCAGCCTCTCCCATGGCCTTTCTACCTCATTCACTTTCACACTCTGACAAAACAACTGCATCAATCTCTAAATCGTTCTCCCTCAGAATCTGGGTTCATTTTATTCTGTCAGGTTCAGTGCAGGTTAGATAGAGAAAACAACCATGGTAAAAATAAATACACAAAACCCAACAAATACAAGTTTATATCCATGACACTTTACCATGGTTAGGTAGATGGACTACGTGGTGTCCTACCCTCCCTGTCCCCTGGGT
>SSNQ01034747.1:784294-802888 GCA_006942095.1 Nothobranchius kuhntae
TTAGACTCACTGGTGACAGCTTGCATCAGACGATTCGGTAATGGTTTGTCAGCACACGCTAGCCGGTGGAGCCAAAAAGCTTTGTGTTTCTGTGACAAATGTCACTCCCGCACAAACAAAACTTAGAAGAAAATATGTCCATCAATCTGCTCCATTCTGACTGCAGTCAGAGTGAGATATCGGCATCTCTCCATTTAGCTTTAGCCGAGGTCAAGACCAAGATAGCATCTGCCCTTTCTAGAGGCCGACACAAATCCATAGAGCACCGTGGCAATTATCGACAATCAATGTCTATTTACCTGCCATTCACAGCCGCTGGAAGCTGCTGTCTGAAGAATTCGGCCTCAGTTCATTTAAATAAAAGGCCAGAAGTGTGTGTGTGATTTTAATTTCCTCCCAAAGGTAAAACGGGAATTAGCAATGAAATCAATGTAAAGGGAATGATGTGAAAGGTCATCATTTATGTAAATTACTTTTACTGAGGTTTAGCATTCTCCTTTTTTACAATGACGATATTTTGAAGCAACATTTTAACTTGAAACAGCATATATATATATATATATATATATATATATATATATATATATATATATATATAAACATCATTGTGGCTTCTTCTGGGGAGACAAATACACAAAACATAAAGTTAACAGCTGAGATGGCAGGAAATAATACAGTTAAAGAGCAGATTGTAGAAGAAAGAAGTCGAGTGTGGAAAGTGGTCAGTGTATCCTCCAGCAGTCTAAGCCTATAGCAGCATAACTACTGAGATAACTCTGGATAACCTAGCCTTTTAGATGGAGGCATGTTGGAGTCAGGGCAAGGGAGAGCCGTCTTTACCGACTGTACACTCCACCTCCCTCTACTCCCCCACTTGTCCAGTTTTAGGCTAACATCAGATTTTAACCATAGGCCCTATCAAATAAAAATGTTTTAAGCCTATTCTTAAAAGTAAACAAGGTGTCTGCCTCACAGAATAAAGGTGGGAGCTGGTTCCACAGGAGAGGAGCCTGATTGCTAAAAGATCTGCCTCCCATCCTAATTTTAGATATTCTGGGAACCACCAGTAAACCTGCAGTCTGAAAGCGAAGTGCTCGGTTAGGAACATATGGAACAATCAGATTCCTAATGTATGATGGAGCTTGATTATTAAGAGCTTTATATGTGAGAAGAAGGATCTTAAAATCTATTCTGAATTGAACAGGTATCCAATGTAGGGAAGCTAAGACAGGAGAGATATGATCTCTCTTTTTAATTCTCATCACAACTCTAGCTGCAGCATTTTGGACAAGCTGAAGACTTTTATCTACATTCTGTGGACTTCCTGAGAGTAATGGATTACAGTAATCCAGTCTTGATGTAATAAATGCATGAACTAGTTTTTCAGCATCACTCCTGGAAAGGGTGCATCTAATCTTAGCATCTGTGTGTGTGTGTGTGTGTGTGTGTGTGTGTGTGTGTGTGTGTGTGTGTGTGTGTGTGTGTGTGTGTGTGTGTGTGTGTGTGTGTGTGTGTGTGTGTGCGTGCGTGCATGGCACGCATGCATTTGTGTACATTTCTGCCGTATTTGGGCAGCTCGGGGTAGGATGGGGGCTGCGGGGACAGCCTGTGTCACTCAGTCTGATCCGTCACTTCAACGAGCCAGCTCTAAGAGCCCCACCTGCCGCCACCCCAGTAGCAGCCTACTAATTGGAAGCCAATTCCATTAAACCAACGATGGTGATTCACTTCCTTTTCTCAACCATTACCGTAAGTTAGCAGCTTTGACCAAAACATAACATTAAAGTAACGTCTTTTGTTATCTGAGGAAAAAAGAGCCAACAAAGATAGCAGATGTGTGTTGCTGTTGGCTAATGACTTACTGTAATGACCTGTAAAGCTGCGGTTCCACAGACTCTGAGCTTTATTCTACAGAAAACAACCCTAACCCAATTCATTCGTACTACAGACCACAGGAGATCCATTGAAAAATTGAGTGAATGAGAGCTTTAAGAATAAAAAACCTCCCAGTTAACCGCTGGCTAAATAGTAAACACCCCTGTAGGGCATACTGGCATGGCGTCTTTGACTGAGAGTTGTCAGCAGAACCCAGCTAAAAGGGCTGTCTCATTTTACAGTGGAGTAGGTGGACCACTACACACTGGGATGCTGAATAGGGGAGGGAGGGTACAAGGAAAATAAAATGCACCAGATCTGAAAGTCAAAGGAATGGATGGAAAACCTCGGCCATGATGATGTAACCATATGACTTGATGCTAGGCAGAAACATCAACGTAAACAAAACAAAACAAAAAAAAAAAACACACAAGTGAAAAGGGCTGCTGGGATAAACAAGATACAAACTAGAGAGGAGGAGTCACACACACACACACACACACACACACACACACACACACACACACACACACACACACACACACACACACACAGCCATGTAAGACAAAGTAGGTGTGTGTGTGTGTGTGTGTGTGTGTGTGTGTGTGTGTGTGTGTGTGTGTGTGTGTGTGTGTGTGTGTGTGTGTGTGTGTGTGTGTGTGTGTGTGTGTGTGTGTGTGTGTGTGTGTGTGTGTGTTTTTGTGTATGTGTGTGTGTGTGTGTGTGTGTGTGTGTGTGTGTGTGTGTGTGTGTGTGTGTATATGTATGTGTGTATGTGTGTGTATGTATGTGTGTGTGTGTGTGTGTGTGTGTGTGTGTGTGTGTGTGTGTGTGTGTGTGTGTACTTGCTGGTGGGTGATTCACATTCTTAGGTTGCACATTTCTGTACCAATATTTCACTTGAAACCAGTGACACTCCTCAGAGACATCACACACACACACACACACTCACACACACACACACACACACACACACACACACACACCCCTTAGAAGATAAGACACCAGACATCCAGAAATAGGACACAGAAGAGAGATGGCAGCAGAAGAGAAAGGAGGCAGAGGCAGGAAAAGGTGAAAAGAGAGAAAAGAACTACGAGGAAGTCACTACGATGGGTACTAGAATGATGGCTCACTGGATGGTAGAGCCACAGACAGCCCATTGTTCTTCAATGATGTATTTACATAAAACCAAATAGACTTGTTATATGATTCATTTCAGTTTATTTTTATAGCGTCAAATCACCTCCAGTCGTCTCAGGGCTCTTCACACAGTAAACATTCCAAAAATCATAAACATTTCCTAGCCACCTTATTTCTGAGTAGCCTCAGGGAGAAACGTTGATGCAAGAAGCATCCGCTGAGATACTGGACGTGGATCATACCCATCAGTTTGTATTGTGAGGTTTTGTTGTTGGTAACAGTGCTTTTGAACATTTGAAGAGGATTTTCAAAAATATTTATCCCCTAAAAATGTACTCAGGTGTCTCGGGAAGATGTTGCGCTGTTCGTGCTTCTGCAAACTACCAGAGAAGATGAGATTTGTAGCTACATGTCCAGATTGAGAGTGCGAGCAGCTGCGAGCGTCGGAACGGGGTTCATCACCTTCCCAGAGATGAGGAACACAGAAGGGTGTGCAAAAAAATCATAAGTAGAAAACCACCACAAACTTCATTTGTGCATTCCTTTCATTTTATTGTGAAAACCCGGAGAGGGACACCCACATCCTGCTGTTGTTGGATAAGACAAACCTCCGGAGAAGCGACACCGAGTAGTAAAGAGATCTGAACAACACCAGGTATGATTTCATGTGTACACATTTCTGAACTGTCATAATTTAAAGTGCGTTTAGACGGCCGTTATTAACCTAAAAGTGCCTTCCTGCTGTTTGTATTTCACCTGATGTAGAAACTAAAACCCAAAGCTTGGCTCTGACTCGGCTCTACGTCTGCTTTTAAGTACATAAGATTGTGTCCCACCTCTTTCAACAAATCACGGCCATCCTCATTACTATGTTGGCACTGATCAGCCTCTGGGCTTTTAAGATTGTTCATTGCCTCGTTATTGGATGTGACTGAGTTCAGAAAGTAGCTAAAATGCTACTGTATGTTAATGTTGGCCAGACTCGTCCCCACCTCTCTGATTCAGTAGGCAGAAGGAGTGTAACAGTGTCCCGTTTGAGCTGTGACAGCTGGTCTTCATGCATGTTTTCAGTCTCTAAAAGCCCAGGAAACGAGGATTTGCACGAAGGAATCACATCGTCTCAATGTAAATCAACGCGGGACCGGAAATTGCTTGCATTTTCGCGCAAAGCATGACAGGACCATCAACATATAAATATTGGACAATGGGTTTCCATAGACTCCAATAACACATTTTTGAAGATAAATGGGAGGTGGCCGCCACCGCCATTTTGACTGTGCCACAGGTTCCGTCAAGCCCAGACTATTCCACAAAAGGGAGGAGAGGTGGAGCTGAGGGTGGGGCTGTAAGGCTGGGAACAACTGACGACACCCGGTCGAACTAGCTACAAGCTTACCTGAAGCTAACCCAAAGCTAAGGCAGAGGTGGGAGCTAAGCTAACGGAGGTAGCAACCTATCTACAACCGGAGTTAACTGTACACAACACCAGAGCTTGTGAGTCAGAGATACGCCGGGCTGACCGCTGGGTAAAACCGGGTGGAACACAGAGGTCTCCTGAGAGCTTCACAAGCCGGTAGCCACACAGCAGACAAGCGCTGCTGCGATCTGAGATGCGCAGAGCTGCCGCTGGGGAGAACCGGGTGGAAAGGTTTCCATCCCAGAGCTCCACAAGCCGGCAGCCCGTGCAGCAGTCAGGAGCCGCGATCAGACAGAGATGCGCCGAGCTGTGGGGAGGGGAGAACCGGGTGGAAAACATCGGTCTCCCGAGAGCTCCCCAAGCCGATAGTCTGAACCCAGCTCCACCAACATGTTATATTTCAACCCATTTTCTAGAGTGCAGCATTATGTTAAATGCACTGGTTTTTACCCTCTGCGATGGACTGGCTCTCTGTCCAGGGTGTACCCCGCCTGATTGCCCGTTGACCACTGGAGATAGGCACCAGCCCCCCCGCGACCCTGCGTGGACAAAGCGGGTTCAGAAAATGGATGGATGGATGAATGGATTTTACCCTATTACATTTAAATTTCATGGTTAAACAGTACATGTTAAAATCTAAGCTCAGCTTGGCAGTGACCTAAAATACATAAATATTGTAGTGATTTGAAGTGGTATAGTTATACACTGTAATTAGATACTTTAATTATCTGATTTTGTATATTTATACACTGTAATTAGATCAATCAGAAGTGGTTGTTTTTATCATCATTGAGTTTACTTAAACACTCTGTATTGACTGAGAGACAAGAAAGAGAGAGAGTTGGGATCGTTTAAGAATCTTTAATTTCTGTGATTATAAATTCTTACAATCTACCAGGACTATCTCAATGATGAATGCATATGGATTTGGATGTTTCGTGTTGGTGTGTGTGTGTGTTTTGTTCAGAATCTCTAGGCTGAGTAGCGAATCTGGTTGTTATGACTAGGCTACCACGAGGCTTCGATTGCTGATGACATGAGCCGCCATATTGCCACGTACTGTAGATGGAGTCTCCCTTGTAGATCAGGAATTGCCAGGTCCCAAGACCTCGGTTGTACTGGAGCTGGTGAAACAGCGGTCACAGCACACAACGCCCGTCTGAGGATAACTCCGGTCGTAGTCGGCAGGCGTCAGCAAGTTCACTCTTATTTTGAAGGAACGTCGTCTCATTGGTACAAACGACGGAAAATCTCCAGCTTGACAGATTTCAGCTCAAAGTAGGAAGTACAGCTGGCCAGTCTGTAACTTCTTAATGATGACGATGGAAATCCTTAGGAACTCGGATGTCCTGGAGCTGAGTTTAACATGTAACTGCTTAACGTGGAACTTAACGTGGAACTCTCTTAAAATGGCGTTGCCTTCTTTTTATATCTCCCAGTTGTTTATGAATCTTAGTAAACCGGATTGGACTACTTTCATAAACAAACCAGATTCTGCCCTACCACAGACGAAAGTTCTGATTGGTTGAAAACAATGTGTCATGCGTTTCCATGGTAATGTATATCAGTCTGTCTGGTTCAGTCCTGTTTACTCATTTAAACACATAACTCATGACATCTTTATTTCACAGATCATTCACCTGATTATTAATGATCAACAAATGCTTTGATTAGCTTATCACAAATAAAGTACTTTGATTAATCAATGAAAACCGTTCTTCTTCTGTTCTTCTGTCTCTTCTCCTGGAATGTAAACATACTGAACCAAGCGTCCGACCTTGGTGATGTTACTGTGTGAAGGGGCAGCTGTTAAGGGCAGACCATTATAAGCTTCATAACGCTACAATATAGTTTTACTTACCGAAAAAAATTAAGTGCTGACTCCTTGGACGCTCTATTAGTGCAATTAATGCCACAGCAAATAATTTTGTCCAACAATTGCACTAAAAATGTCCAAAAAAGAATACACAACACGGAGACTCAAAATCCCGGAACAGTTTCCAAGCCAGACCGAGGCTCTACTGAGGCCTTTCCACGGAGCTAGCTCTGTGGTCACGTGGGTCTGATGCTCATTAATTATACAGACTTTTAGGCTTTTAAATACACTTAAACAGAAGAGTGAGAAAAAAATTCACCCCCCTCAGAGTTGTCATGAGTGTAAACTAGATCATTTAAACCAAAAACATGTTTTGGAACCAGGCTGTAAACATGTTTATTTCTGCTGTGAAATAGGTATTTTTAACATGGGAGTCAACGAGGATTTATCGCTTCTGACACCAGCCCCCAGCGGATGAGGGTGGAACTGCAATTTTTGTCATGTCCGCATTGGCCTCAATTTTTCACCCGCATTGTGGGGGCTTGGATGGGACGCAGGAATA
The DNA here is from genome assembly GCA_006942095.1 of Nothobranchius kuhntae. NCBI lineage: Eukaryota > Metazoa > Chordata > Actinopteri > Cyprinodontiformes > Nothobranchiidae > Nothobranchius > Nothobranchius kuhntae. Next base: position 791,108 of record SSNQ01034747.1, read on the forward strand.
AGGTGGATAAGGAACCCAGAAGGTTGCAACGAGTCACTGACTAGAGGTGTGCTAAGACCCCTGTCTCCCTCCGCCTGCTCCAATACAGTGTTAGTGTGTGTTGACGAGGTGTATTCGTGGCTGTGGTGAGCGGGCAGTGCAGGCATCATCTGGCCTACACCAGCTGATGCCACCACACCAACCCTCTTCCCCCCACTGCCCTCTGTGTCCAAGTGCAGATTAAAATTGGAAGTGGGCACCGGCACTTTGAGGCACTATGAGGCAGAACGATCCCCTTGCCAAATGTCGTTGAATGTGCTCACTCCCAAGGCCCTAAGTGTGTGTTTGTGTGGAATGTCGTTAGGGGAAGTGTTTAATGTGTAAATAAAATTGGGGGCAGGCTGCCACAGGAATGCGAAAATGGGGTCCACACATGCACCCCCTGACTTGTCCACCCCCCAAGGTCCAATGTGCTTGTTTGTGTGATGATGTGAGGGAGCACGAGGAGAAAAATGTGTGTGGGGATGGGGAGGAATGGCTGTTTGGCCTAAGTCCTCTAGGGAGCCAGCTCCCCTACTGGCCCCAATGGGTACCTCCGTTGCCAAAATGCCAACCAAGACATGGAGACCCCAGCCCATCTTGCCAAGGCCCAAAGCAGCAGTATCGCAGAGCTCCACAGAGTCCGAGGGAACCAACGCAGCCCCACCCCAGCAGAATATCTACTCCCATCCCTGCATTTACACAGCTTCCAGAATATGTAAGACATAGGACATCCAGGTAAGGTTGGGTCCTCCCCCTCCTGGACATCCCCTTCACATCAGAGGAGCCAAGGTCTACCTGAGGACCCTGAGCCTGGGCCAGGCACTGTCCTATGTTCCTGCCATCTTGGCAGCATACATGTCAGGACCCGACCCCCAAAGCCCCGCCCAGATCCCAACAAGGGGCCGGCCACCCTGACACCCCGAGCCCACAGGTCCTCACCCAGACCTACTCAGGGGCAATGCAGCTGCCAGGCAGAAACCCATGGCCACTGCCAAGACCCCCAAGGGGCCCCACTCATAACTGCCAGTAGTCCAACCCCCTAGGTAACCCAAACACCTCCAGAGGGGGGCAGCAGCCCCCCCAGCCCCAGACACCCCCAGTGAACCCACCTCCAGGGAACGTCCGGATAATCCAAACTCAGACCCTCCACCCCATCACCCACATCATCCCGCAGGACAATTTCAATGACCCTCCATCATCACTATGTGATGGAACCGATCAAAGGAGCCCAAAGAAGTTGATCTGAAGTTGAAGCAGAGGCTGTATGAAGTGCAATTTGATCTAACAAAATATTTCTATACTGGTTAATGCAAAGAGTATCTCTATTTTTCCAATTCATGGTGACAGTTTTCTTAGCAATGCTTATGGCAGTCCGAACCACGTTGTAATGTCCAGAAATGGACAGTTTTCACCTACAGATTGACCTACATGCCATCGGTCGGCTGCAGACATGAATCTGCCTCTGTGCGTCTGTTAATCTTCAAAGTTGCAGGAAAAGATTTGACACTGCGCGTTTACACTCAGATTGTCAAGACTTCAACAGCATAATCTGTGCTTAAATCACTAAGGTTGATTAATCTGTGCTTGAATTACTGAAGTTTGAAATGACTGTATTATAACATTGAAATATTTATACATATGATAATCAGTAATGTTTGATATGACAAGGCAATCATCATCTACACTCAGACACAAGGTTCATTAGAGATAAATTAAAATTAAGTTAAACATCATGACACATAGATATTTCCTTTCCCCAAATCAGAGCATCCTGTATCTGAAAGAAGGCGTAATGTTCTGAGGCTTTCTTGTTACACCCCTTAACATGGCACGTTCCGATTGGACAAGAAGTCCTAATATGAGAATATTAAAACAAAGCTCACTTCAACGTGAGTTAGTTCTAGAGAAACCTACGGAATGGCCGTCCGGAGCGAACCCTCTTTAACCCCGAGCATTTTTGACAAGCTGGCAAAACCCTGCTAAAAGCTGCCTACAGTAGACACTGCAAACAGTTCCTGCAGAACAAAGCTGATACTGTTCTGACTCCCTAAGAGTCCTTCTAGACGCAAATGATTTCATCTATTTGTTGTGACTCAGAAACATCTCTGGACTGGAGAGTCGGTGCTGCGGTTATTCTACAAACGTCGGTGCCCCGAGGTCATCCGACCTTCCTGACCTCTTGATCCGCGAAGAGGGTCTTCCAAAAGGGTGAGGTAGACAACATGAATTGTGTCTGATGTGGTTTTGATAAGAATCAACTTCCTAGTTAATGTGAACCAAATTCTCCTTTTTACACCGAGAACTCAGTTCTTCTAGATACGAAGGTTCACACAGGTGCTCACATGGTGCTCTCATAAGTATGGACTTGGGCACGTTCAACACATGTCTTGAGGCTGTGGTTGGCACTTAATGCACTGTGATTTATTATCGTTTGATTGTTCAGTAAAACAATGTTGATTTAATATTTCCTCGTCAGGTTGACGCTGTGATTGTTTGCTCCTGTTGTATTGTTGTGTTTTTTTTTCTTTTTCTTTTTTCTCCTTCTGCAGGCCCAGAAGCAGACTCTTGTTCATCAATGATTGTTTATTTTTTTGGGGAAAATGACCAGGATATGACATCACTGCAACGTGTCTACATGACTTCGACAGGATGTCCACAACGGCCTCTTATTTTTCAGATGTACTTGATCTGTATGTCCATGCTGCATGTCCATTGTGACGTTGATTGTTTGGTGAGTAGGGTCACTAAAGAGTGAACCAGTGGTCATCAACAGCACTTTCTCTGTGTGTAAACTCAGTCTCAGCATCAGTTCATAAAGACTGCTCTAATTCATTTATCAATAATGGAAGAGCATATTTTGTCTGACATTTGGGTGCAAACACAACCCATCCTGTTCTCCTAGCAAAAAGACTTACATACCCACCATAGCGTAGCTTCTTATTTGCCACCATGGGGCAGATTGGAGAAGAAAGCAGCGTGTTGTGGAAGTGATTAGGCTGATTTCTCTGTGCTGGGTTCTGGCTGACTGACACAGGTTTCTGCAAAAATGCTAATTGGTCTACTGTAACTCCAGATCTAGTGATTTGTTTGTGCTTGAGCTAGAGCACAATCAAGAGGCCTCAGCCCCCAGAAGGCTGGTGAAAACTCCAACAGGCGTGCAGATACGGTGAGAAGTTTGAACAAGTTGTATTGTTATAATCTGAGTGGCCCCGGGTTTAGTGGGGGGTGGGCCAGGTCTAGTGCACCTTTGAAGTGTCATTTACCAACATAATCTCAGTGGCCTCTCAGCTGGTAAATGACACTTCAAAGGCAAGAATAGAGATGAGAAAATGAAGTGGCTCACAGGGACCTACAGCCCCTGGTGTGACACATCATTTTAGTATTTCATTTTACGTGCATAAAATTGTCATGTGGCTCCAGACATGAATGTGTCCTATGATGGTTTGTGTTAAGTTAGAACATTTGCACATCTAGATCTGGGACATGCAGTCCTGGTCCTGGAGGTCTGCTATCCCGCACATTAAGATGTTTATCTGCTTTTTTCTGGATTTTGATGTTCTCCTGCACAGCTGATTTAACATGGACTGACTTTTCAGCAGATTGATGTGCACGAGTCCTTGAAACAGATGGACAAGCTAAAGTCAGTTTTACTTTTGTAGACACTAAAGCTGAAAGGTTTAGTAAAACTACATGGAGTTATTTGTTTTTGAAGAGTAAAGGAGCTAAGAAATGTTGCTGAAGTATAATAATGAATATTGGTGTTGTATAATAATACATGTTGGTGTAGTATAATAATGCATATTGGTGTAGTATAATAATACATATTGGTGTAGTATAATAATGCATATTGGTGTACTATAATAATGAATATTGGTGTAGTGTAATAATACATGTTGGTGTAGTATAATAATGAATATTGGTGTAGTATAATAATACATGTGAGTGTAGTATAATAATGCATATTGGTGTAGTATAATAATACATATTGGTGTACTATGATAATGAATATTGGTGTAGTATAATAATACATATTGTTTGTGTATAACAATCAATATCAGTGTAGTATAATAATATGTATTGGTATAGCATAATAATGGATATTGGTGTAGTATAATAACTGTTGGAGTAGTATAATACTAATTTTTGGTGTAGTATAATCATAAATATGGGTGTTCCTGTGGTTCCGCTCATTTTGTTTCCAATTATTTTCCCAAACTAATGATACATGGCAATATATGAATAATCAGATGTGGTGTAATGGAGTGATTTAATGTGATGTGTGAAATGGAATGGAAGCTAGATGTGTTAGCAAAATCTCTAATTGTATCTGAGAGAAATTGTGAAGTATGGGTTATGAAAGTGGATGGGCTGTTTATTTAGTAAACTACAAATGTGTTTAATTAAAAACCTCATCAGACACCAGTGTGCAGGCTATGATACCCTGGTATAAGTTGCTCCCGGCGGTCCGGAGGGGTGCGGTCAGGGCGGTGAGGTCACCGGACATTGAAACCACAATACTCAGAGATTAGTAGCGCCCTGTGAGTTCAGCTTCCCCGGCCATGAGATGCAACCCGTGGTCTGCAGGTTAGGTGTGTCTGTAATCACTTGCAGCATCGCAGAAAGGCTTTTGACTGGAGGTCAAAAGAGATGGTTTCAAAAGAGGCTTCTTTCCCGATTTGGCCGAATTGGGAGTCAGCTAGAAACTGAACTAATTGGGAATTAATTATTTTTTTAATAAAGTCATTAGTTATAATTTCTGGCATATTCTGGCAAATCAGAATGTGCCATGTCTTGAAGGCTTTACCAAAATATTCCTCAGAAAGCATGCCTTCTTAGAGATACAAAGCTGTTTTTAACACTGTGAATGAGAATGTCTTAAAACTCTTATGTGAGGTGAATATTAAAAATAATACGTATCTTATTGTAATGTGTATGAGAGTAAACAATGCTTAACTTGTTAAATCAAACACATAGTGATCATAAGATCTGAAATGGATCATTATAAGAGCAATATTGAGTTTAAAGCCATCATTGGTTAAAGCACAGATTATTCAAGCATTTGATTTAAACATCTTGTTCATTCAACACATATGATTATTTAACGTATAACTGTAAAATCCTGGAAGCTTCACTTTCATCAGAGTACAGAATGCTGGAGTCTGGCTCTTACGCAGGACCTTTGCAGGAGACCTTGACAGTTTATTATGACTTCATGTATGCAAACAAGCACTGAGCAGAACCTTCTGGATATGAAGGCCAAATAGAAAGTGGATTTATTTCTGTAGATGAAAGGTCAGTATGTTGCTCAATATGTAGGTGAAAATTGACCTTTTGGTACGTTACACTCCCTTTCTTTTTCATTTCAGTTTTTCTGCCTGTCACGATTTAAAGCAACCGAAACAAAGTTTTGGTATCAGGCAAGGCATTGCAGCTGAATCTATAATGCTCTGCCTGTAAGAATAAAACTGTAAAGCTTGTCTTCAGCACTCAGACATCAATTCTGACAGTTTTACAGCCAAACAGGACATGGGAGTTAAAAAGAGAATCCAAAACTTAGCCCAACACGGACACGCTTCTCACTAAAGCACGACTACAATCAGCCACAGCGGCCAATTCTTATATTTTCAGGAAGATTCCTTCCATTTCTCTCTTTACTATTTTTTTTTATTTGTCATCATCACAAGGCTGATAGATTTTATTTATTATTTTGTCATCATCTTTTCTGTTATTCTAGTGCATTCGTTCTCATTCTTCCTTCTGTACTGAGAGTGGTAATTACAGTGGCCAGGGCCATTTCACCACCTGGGGGTGGGTTACCCATTCAAAGGCAGTGGAGATGAAAATGAAAACCAATTAGCCCTGCGCTTCTCTTCTTTCATAGTGGAACCTCTCTCATCATAGTGCAAAGAGAGCTGACTGGCAGGCTAAGCTTGGATCAGAGAGGTGGAAGCAAAGCCAATCACAAAGCTGTGTGCGGCATGTGTGACTGAAGGAGGGGTGGTGTTAGGCCCGCATCACAAAGATAACCATGAAGTGCTGATCTCAGGGAGGTTGGATTGTTGGAATAGAGTTACATCACAGGGTCTTGTAACCTTCACCATGACATAAAACTGCAACCAAAGAGACAATTCTTCTAAATCAGAGGCGTTAGCGCCAACGAGGCTAGAGATTCTAAAACATTTTATTCCATTCAGTTCGAAACAACTTTATTTGTTCCTCAGGAGCAGGTACAGTGACACAGCACTCACACAAATACAACCATTATACATGTATTAGTTTTATTATAAACACATGCACACGTAATGCCTAAAACAACACACACACACGTAACTAAAGTATGTGTAATAAAAATTAATTATATTGATTGCAAAAACACATCCTAGTCTCTGTAATTAGATCACGTGAGTTTGTGCACCACACATACAAAACGACTGACTCTCTATGGACATTTTAAACATGGTTGTCTTGAGTTATTTATGAGAAAATAAGCAACGCTGTGCTGGTGATTATCTCTGACTTTGTTCTGCTAACACAACTTTATTGGCAGTTGGTGATTTAACTGCTAACTTAAATGTAATGTTAGCATTAATAGTGCTCTCTATCATAAGACAGCAGTGTTTGCCTTTTCCCACTGGCACTTATTTCTTTCTACTTATCGCACTCAATCACTTGTAAGTCACTTTGGACAAAAGCGTCTGCTAAACACATAAGCACATGAATCCATAAACAATCCTGTTCAGGCCTTAAAGCGTTCGGCTGAAGGCAGGGCCTGTTGTAGTGCATGGATTATCATATTTGGAAAGGAAGCAACATACTTTTGACTTTGTCCAGACTGTCTGACCAGAATAAATCACCACGTGTTGTGGTATGTGTGATGCTAATCCGCTACGCCATCACCACTCTTCTGCATAAACTGATTAAATCTGACCTCGTTTATTTGGCCTGAATGATCTCCTGTGGTTGTTTCTTTTAGGAAGGTGCTTTTTCAAAAGCAAATATTGTTGTTGTGTTTCAGTGCTTTACACAGTAGTGAAAATACAGAAAATCATGATTACACTGAGACATTCTTGGGGACTATATTGTCCATCTCTAGTTTACACCCTATGCAAAATAAAGCTACAAGTATTTGTTCCTAAAAGAACATTCTAAGTGATGATATTACAAGTCTAACAGTGACAACCCAACAGGCTTCTCATAGCAACAATCAGTTAACAGAAGCATGTGAATAAAGTAGTGTACCTTCTACCCATTCCAAATGTCAACTCATTACTGGCTGCAGAGAACAGCATTACAGACACTGACCTTCGGAAGTTATTGAAAACCACCCCAGAATTATAAAAACATTCTACAAATACAGCTGATGCATTTATTTCCAAGAAACAAATGCACCAGAGGGAAAGTCGAGCAATAAGAAGCACGTCCTGCATTCCCATCAGGAGAGATCTAGCCCTACGTTAGTGGCTGTACAGGAAGAGCTGAGTCCAGACTCAGTTTTGTTTTCCTCTGAGAGTTTGGAGTCTCCCACAGCAAAGATTCACCAAGCTGCAGGTTTATTGGTAAACGCTGAATTAACTCACTCCACATCCCACCGGGAAATGTCAGACATGGTCCGTCTAGTTGAGATCATGAGATCACAAAATCATGGGACAATTAACGTTTTATGCTTTTATAAGAACATTTTTACATATATTATAAGTCTATAAAACTCACCACATGCTCCCATAATTGTTGATATTTGGGTCCACGCCTTCTCCTTTCGTTTTTGTAAAATGGACGCGTGATGTCATAAATAATGTTGTGATTCTTGCCTGCCCGGAAAAAAAGCCTCATCTTTGTTAAAAAAAAACACATCATAAATTATCTGTTGGTTCACTGGGAAAGATGTAATGTTTCCATCGTTAAGAGGGTGCAAAGGATCAACAAGGCTCTATGGTGCAGGGGGTGCTTTATGAAGTGTGATGGATGTTGTTACGTATTTGTTAAATGATCAGTAAGATGTGATAATCCATATAAATATGAATTATCAATCTGGTTGGTCTTTTAATATTTGATTAATATTAAACTGAGTTTTTTTAATTACTCAGGGAACACACACTTCATATTAATTCAGAGTCAAGCATGTAGTTTATAAAAATGTATTTAATTCTATATTTCTAGACTAATGATGACACAGAACAACTTATGATGAATGATGGTTGGACACGATAACAGACCATGGAGCTTTTGGCCGTGCGAGCGGACGAACAGATTAGTCGCCTTTTTACGGGGTCGGTGAGAGACAGCCAGCTGTTCGACAGTGGTGAAAACACTGGCTGAGCGGGGCGTCAAGCGGGACAAAAAGCAGGTCACATCAAAGCTAAAGGTCCTGAAAAAGAAATTTCATCAGTCTGACGTGTCTTCTGTCTGACGCTGAATGCGCAACCCTGTACGTCACATGCAGGGTGGGGGGCGTGTCCAGCAACCTCCCTACATCCCATCTGGGTTGGAGAGGTGTCTGTCGGCAGTATATTCTTGCTTCTGCTTTGCTACTATAAATGCCAAAATCCTCCACAGGGTGCCGCAGCAAATCCCGTTTTGAAAACGCTATGGTCCTATAAAAACAGCTAACGAGTTGCAGTTCCCTTTGGAGTCAGTTATCACCGGCCATGAGATGCTACCAGGGTCGGCTGGTTAGACGTTCCACATCTGAGGTGTTGTGTCTGATATCACTTGCAAGTGTTGCAGAGAGGCTTTGACCTTGAGGTCAAAAGAGAAGATGGTCTCAGGTGCTTTCTTCACCCAGTTGGCCGAACCGAGTAAGCTGGCTGAGAATTGGTTAGTCCAGGAAGTGACCTAACCTTTATTAACTAGTGTTTACAAATTTAAGTTTAAATGCTTTGCCAAAATTCCCCAGGGAACCCCTCTTTCACTCAGAGAGGTTGTTTCTTAGTGTTTAGTAAAATGTTGAACAGTTATGTGGAGCAAAAAGGTTTCAACCATTAATGATAATATTATGATGTGTGAAGATACTGATAGGTTAACATCCAGTTCCCCAACTATAGTCTGGTATCATTTAAGCTCTGAAACAAATCATTACAGGAATAATATTCATGTTAATCCATCAGTCATTAATGTAGATTATTGAACACATTATTAAAACACTTTAAACATATTGTTCATTCAACAAAACATGATTATATAACACTTATAAAATTAGAAAGTCATTCATGAGCCAGGGAAGACTAACTTTATTCAAATATAATAGACAGGAAGTCCTGCGTGTCTTGCAGCCTTGAGGACTCGTGACGTAAGCAGGACAAGTTAAGAGTATCGGCTCAAGTTCTTTTCTTCATATCGGCACCACGGTGTCAGATTGACCTGTAGAAACAAGTCTGGCCTTTAAGTTAAAAGTTAACTCCTGGTCATTTTGGTGAAGTACTTGGCTGTTTGGTATGCTACAGGTACATGGCCATGGATTGGTCACATGAAGGGCTGAGGCGCCACCAGGTGCACCGCGGTGGTTGTGGCTGTGTAATGGGCTTGACACACAGGAGGCGACATCGCCTCTCCTCCATTCATTTTCAACAAGACATGCGCGACAAAGCGATAATCGCGGGTCTCCCTCCTACCAAGCGAAACGTGAAAAACGTGCGTGTGAAATCTTGCGCTCGTGCACGACACGGGTGACCCTAACCCTGACCCGATCCCAGAAAGTTGAAACATTTTTAACTTTTCATCGCTGTCGCTCGGACGAGGACCAATCAACAGGGGTTTCATTCACTGACCAATGAGCGGACAGGATGCTCCGTACATCTTCGAGCAAACATGGAGGAGAAGTTGATTATTATTATGTTTTATAAAGTAAAATCAGAAGTAAGATTTCACATAACTCTAGCAGCACCTTGTGAAACATCACTTTATTAACTCTGAACCGCTTAAATAACCTTAATTCCCTCCAACCTGACACAGCCAAGCAAAACAATGGAAGTTTCGATTTCGCCATGGAACAGAACGCGTAGACGGCTTTGCCGCTGCCGCGGATCGCCTCCCGTGTGTCAGGTAATAAAAGCGACGGCGACAAATTTCACTGAATGCGGTCGTTTGTCGCCTCCCGTGTGTCGAGTCCATAAGTTGCATGTATGAAAGAGTTTTGGCCTCTGTAAAATACAACGATGAACATGAAACATGTGCGTGCCTCCAGTCTGAAGGTGCATTCATGTGTGGAAGCGTGATGCATCAAAAAAAAAAAGAACCCAATCTGTTTTTTCAGTGGCAAGATGCTCCCAGGACGGTCTTGCATCCAGATCCAGTGTGAGCCAAACCATACACTGTAATGGCTTCTACTGGAGCGCCGTGGTTAGTCTGCTCCAGAAGAGCTGGAGTTATTGTGTTCAGTTCATTCTGAGTAGTAAAAGTCCATCGTCCGTGGAGCCCTGACCTTGACACCATGAATAATACTCTCCTGTCTCTGGTGTTTGTGGTGGCCACTCTTTCATTTCCATGACTGTAAAAAGTCCATCCTGCAGCCTAATGGATTATTAATTGTGGTCCCAAAGAGGGAATGTCTGTGAAAGATCTCTCCTCCTCAAATCTTCCGGTAGAAAATAACTAGAAGACAAATTTTATTAACAAACCAGGATCTGTGGCAGAACTAGGGTCCAGCTGAAATCAGAGCAGAAACCAGAAGTTCATGTTTGGTGCCTGGACCTAACGTCTGCATGCGGAAGCAGGAAAATGTTCATAAAGTTGTGTCAAGAGTTTGTTTTAACCCACCAACATGAACATCCGACCCCCACAGCATGGATGTGTCTGGGTACTGTCTGCCTTTGGACAACCAGATTGTTGGATTGTTTGTGATTTCATCAGGTTGAGCTGATGAGAGTTAGGCCTTTGTCCTGCAGGCTTTATGTTAGTCTCCTCCTCCTCCTTCTCCTCCTCTTCCAGGCTTCAGTAAAATCAATAGCTTGTAAGTTTCAAGGCCAGCACAATTTAATGATGAACCTCCACCCCATGTAGCTTGTGTTATAACTTGAGGATATGCCCAGAACTGGCTGGATCCATCCAAGCAGGCAGGGTTTTACCCTTTTTGAGGTCAGCAGTTTAATCGTACAAGTCAGTGTGGTGGAGACGGGTCAGCTGCACCAAGCCGTGTCTTTAAAGGCAAAAAAGACTCTGGAAAGGGTAGAACTGCTTTTAACATTCTGGACACTCAATCACCTAAATATAATGTCCTCATGGATCAGTGCTGCTGTCCTTTGTGCCTTGCCCAACGACACAAGGGCTGATGTGGATAAAGCCTGGACTCAAACCAACAACTCACCGCTCACAGGACAAACTCCTACGAGTCTTACCCATCAAAAGCAGAGATGTTCTCTGCTCTCATTCCCGTGGGCGATCCCAAGCCAAGGTGGGCAGAGCCTTCAATACTAATTTTCCTTTTGAAAGAGAAGAGACTGGCCCTCTCTGTCCTGACCTGTTCCATCTATCTCCTGTCTGCAGCCGATGCAGGTGATGGGGCTGGACAACGTCTTTATGTTCAGCATGCATGTTCACCTCTGAGTGACTGATTATACCTAACAAGTTAACACACACACACACACACACACACACACACACACACACACACACACACACACACACACACACACACACACACACACTTCTATGGGATTGGTAAAAAACCTGATTGGCTTGAAAGGCCATAAGCGGATTGGAGTGAAAGCAAATGAAATAAGCCAGCGGTCTTCAGAGATTGAGTCATCTGTCTCCGTTTGTCTTCTA
>SSNQ01034747.1:802898-831543 GCA_006942095.1 Nothobranchius kuhntae
GAACGGTAACACTTACAGATAAAATGAAACCCATTCTGAAAAGCTGACAAAAATTCCTACTTTTTGAGTTATAATTTGCTTTGGTAGTCCAAACGGTCTGGGGGTAGTAAAGAGTTGTTCACAGAAGATGTGAAGTTCAAAAGTTAGAGTGCGGAATCTTCAGTTTACAGTGGGGAGAGACATTTTTTTAAATTTCAATTTTCTCAAACAAATGAACTGTACGACCACAATGTTTGGAGTACGGTCATGGATTATAGCTCAAAACGAAGGTATTTTTGTTAGCTGTAAGCCAGTGTGTGTCTCATTTCAATCGGACCTACGGTTCTCTTGCTACAATGCCAGAAATGGAGCAAGGGAGGGTCACTGCTCCTATCTTTCCCCATTATAACTTTTGTGATTTTTTCTGAAAATTTCAAGTCGTACCTCAACTTCTACCTGCGATTTTAGAAAAACCGTAAAAGATATCAAAAAGCCTCTTTAATATGTTAAACAGGAAAGTCTTGTGAGTTTGTTAAACTTTGAATGAAGTCTCTGAGTTAAAAGGAACACAGTAGAGTTTTAGGTCAAAAAAGTGATAGGAATTTGCTGAAAATTGACCAATCCCATTCATTTCAATGGGAAAATTTTTGCAGAAAAAGCTTAATAACTCGAAAAATTTTAAAGATATCAATGCCAAAAGTAATAGCCGGAAAGAGCTTAACAAGCTGAACATTTTGGTATAAAATAGTTGAAATAGCTCAAAATTTGAAGGAGAAGAAGCGGTTCAAAAAGTGTACGGAAGCAGAATAAGAAGAATAAAGAGAAACAGGAAAACAATAGTTTGAATGCTTAACAGCATTCAAACAATAAGCCAGCGGTCTTCAGAGATTGAGTCATCTGTCTCCGTTTGTCTTCTACGTCCCTCAGGCCGCTGCAAATCAATCTGCAGCTGAAGAGGCCGGTGGTCAGTACGGCTTTCCACAGGGACGACTGGTGAATGGAGTCCCGTCATTTCTATTAGACTTGATCTGAAAATAATCCTGGGTCGTGATAATGACGATGAGATGCTCCTCATTCGCTCAATAGCTTTATTAGGCCCGAGCAGCGAAGCTGCAAAGGCCTATTGTATCTGCCCTGTTTATTATTGTTTTCTTCCGCGCATTCAAGTGCCTTTTTGGGGTTCTTAACATATCCAAAAACTCACCAAATTCTGGCCTAATACAGAATGTTAGTGAAATTTATGTATTTCAATGGCGATGTGAAGGTTGCTAAAAAAGTGGCTTGACAGCGCCCCCTTGAAAATTAAAAATACCCCTCTGCGTTGACCTTTTTTTTTATAGTAGAGTGATGAAATTTGGTAAACTTGTAGAACTCAACAATCCGCAGGGAAAAGCCTCTTGCACCCATGGTCAGTATCAAAAGGTCGGCCATTTTGGGCTAAAGTAGTGATTTTGACCTCGTTTTGGTTATTTGTAAGGTCAGTATTTGGTTCAACAGTTTGGTCATTTTTCGCACGATCATCTCAAAAATAGTGTGCAATCGATCAGAAGGGATGGACGGTTGAAATGAGAAAATAAAATTGACTTTTTGTAAATACTGAAGGGGCAGGGCCAGGGCTCGAAGTTCGAGCACTCGCCAAAAAAATAAATAAATAAAACAAATGGCTATAATTTCATAAATGAAAGAGTTACAGTTAAAAACGTTTTTTATGGACATTTGTCATTGCCCCCCAAAGAAAACTGAATCGTCGATTGATGATGTCACACAAACCCCGCCCCCTCAGGACTAAAAAGGTCAAGTTGTACTATGAAATTTCACAAAATTTGCCTTTTTGTATAATCACCACAAACTTGTAAGAGGTATGTAGCAGGTAACTGAAGACACGTTGGGGTTTCTTGGCCTCACTTTACGGGAGCTTTTGAAAGACAGCGTGGCTGTGATGGCGCAGCGATGTCAGGCGTAACGCCATGGCCTTACGATTGCCTCTCATTTTGTCAATTCTAAATCTATCGCCACAAAATCTCTTATGAGTGATCCTAGTATGATTCATAATAAAATGTTACATCAAAATGTGGTAGGCATGGCCAATTTTTTGAAATAGCACCCCCTAGCACCCTTAAAAGTGCCAGACCCAAGTCATGCTTTGAATGAGGATTGTGACATTTTGTACACTTATGTAGTGTCTAATGACCTACAAAAATCCCTCTTGAAGCCTTGCTCAATATCCCACAGGAAGTCAGCCATTGTTGTCCAAGCATGCCATTTTGTGTTTTTTGCACACTTCAAAGGTACGTCAATCCCCAAGCGCCCTTTACCCCCATCGCCTTTAAATGTCAGCTAAATACTCTTAAGACAAAGTGGGAAAAACTGAACTTATGGATTTTCCAAAAGTCTAACGGAGTGGACGTGGCTAGGCCTCAAACTTTGACCTGTCACCACACCATGCTTTACTGTCAAAGCTCCCAAATTGACTCCTTTAACCTAATCAACACGAATCTCTGGCAAATACAAGTAGACATGTTAGGGTCACTTGGTGTCCAGTACTGGCAGGATTAAAAAAACTACAAGGCTTTGGGGGCATGGCGAATTTTGACATCACACCATGGAATTTCATTTGCCTCTCATTTCCTCAATTCTGATGTTATCAGTCCAAGAATTCAGGTGATTGATACAAATCCAAATCTCAATAAATATGTCCCTGAAAATCTGGTGCGCGTGGCTTAGTTTCTTCACTAGTTCCCCTACGTCCAATAAAAATGTCAGCCCCAAGCCATGCTATGACTGAGGATTGTGAAATTTTGTACACTTATGTAATATCTTAGGACCTACAAAAAAAAACTCTCTTGGAGCCATGCTCCATATCGGACAGGAAATTGGCCATTTTGGTCCAAGTACGCCATTTTGTCATTTTTGCACACATCAAAGGTACATCAATTCCACAGCGCCCTTTTGACCTATCGCCTATATACTTCTGCTAAATAATCTTAAGACAAAGTGGGAAAAACTGAACCTACGGATTTTTAAAAAGTCTAACGGTGTGGGCGTGGCTAAGCCTCAAACATTGACCTGTCACTTCACCATGCTTATACTTTCAGAGCTCCCTATTGGACTCCTTCCATCTATTCAACAGCAATCTCTGCCAAGTAGCAATACAAAATTTGGGGTCACTTGGTGTCTAGTACTGGCACGTTTCAAAAAAGGGCAGGGCCCTGGGAGCATGGCGAAATTCGCCGTCACGCCATGGAAATACATTTGCTTCTCATTTCCTCAGTTCTCACGATATCACCAAAAGATTTTGGGTGAGTGATCCTAGTCTGACCCCAATATAAATAGATGTCATAAGATGGTGAGTGTGGCCTTTTTTCTAAAATAGTGCCCCCTACGACCATTAAAACTCTCAGACCCAAGTCATGCTTTGACTGAGGGTTGGGAAAAAAACTCACCAAATTCTGGCCCAATATAGGAAGTGCGTGAAATTTACGATTTTCAAAGGGGATGTGAAGGTTGCTAAAAAGTGGCTCGACAGCGCCCCCTGGAAAATTAAAAATACCCCTCCGTTTTGACCTTTTTTCATCCTGGAGCAGAGAAATTTGTCTCCGCAGCACAACCTGACCAAGGTTCAACACACAATGTGTAGACAAAACAGGCTAAAGTCAGGCCATGAGAGCAGCCATACAAGGCACTCATTACAGGGGGTGGGCATCCCAGAGTCACCCCCAACAGGGAGTAGCTTTGCTTTGCAACAGAAAACCTGAATGTATTAGCACAGCATTAGTCAGACAGTTCACAGACATGAGTCTCTTTAGGGTAGAACGCTGCGTTTGGGTCAGATAACAGCTATACACCCATCATTCCAGTTCCTGAGATAAGATGGCAAGACAGAGAAGTTAGGTCACTAATTCTTTTAAATGACGTCAAATCCAGCAACATTGCAGTTTTGAGGAACAAAACCTTCATTGGAACCTGGTCCAAAGGTTCAAAGGAAGCCTAGGACAGCCTGCGCAGAACCACAGCCAGATCCCAGTGCAGTCACACATTTCTGTGTCAGCATCCGTACGAAAGACAGAATGGTGGCTAATGGGCAGGAGATGAGAGCAAGTTCACTCCTCACATAAGCACTGAAACTCAGCCCTTTTAGCAGAATATGAGACCACTGTGTGGATGAAGCGTGAGCATTCCGAATGGTCTGGATCACGTTGGGTGATAGACCAAGAGACACTGAGTGTAACCGTTTAGCAATCAAACCCACAAATGTTGATTCAGGATTTGTGGGTGTCTGCTTGCAGGAGCGCATCCTCCCCCCCAAAACAGGCGCCACAGATGCGCTGTCACCAACAGCTGCAGTTCCAAAGACCAAGGAGCTGCGCTGAGGGCTACCAGAACAATTGATAGCAGTACCTGCCCAATTCATACTAAGAGGCTGGGAATTGGCGGAACCGAGGAAAATTATAAAATAGGAGCCTGAGCCATGATTTGTGGGCTAAGGTGTCCATACCAAACAGGAGACAATCTTGTGAGCTCAAAGAGAACCACAGTCTACAGAGTGTGCTCTCGCATCACAGCCGCATCCCTGAAACTCTCCCAAAAAGAAACACGAGTTCGGGGTGGTGACGCCACTCCAAGTGATGTGGGCCACATCTGGACATGATGTCTGCTTTAACACCAAAATGCCCAGGCTGCAAAACACTTTTATAGACAGAAGGTGTGTCTGAGCCCAGCACAGAAGTGTTCTGGCTACCCACAGAAGCATGGCAGAGTGAACCCCACTTTAGCGGTTCACATTTGCGACTTGGTTGTCCGAGTGAACAACAACACTGTAGATTGGAGCAGAGATGCAAAGTGGAGAATCGCTTTGTGGATCATCAGGACTTTTAACACATTTAGGCGCGCATGAATTCATGGAGGCCAGCTGTCGCCCACTGAATGGTGTAGCGACATGAATGGCCTCATTTGTGACCCAAAGGTCACAGTTCCCCAGCTAGGTCGAGCTGGGTCGAGCTGTACTTTGTCCCACAGATTATCCATCACAGGAGACGTACAGTCTGCTAAAACCATCTTTAATCTGACTGCCTTTTATCTGTCTGCTGTTCCTCCACAAGATGAAGGACACTTCAAGATTTAAAATAATCATTTTTAATAAACTATTTTTACTGTTTATTACAAGGTTCATAATAATCATCATAAATAATCATCATGGTTCATTATAAATGTATTTAATTACTGAAATGACTTATTATTCTTTGGATTAATAATAAGTATTATTTATGGTAATGAGTAATGTTTAACAGTGTGAAGAAGGTCATTTGCACATGTACACACCATGCAGTAGGGACAGACCAGGGTAAAGGTAACTTGCTCTCACATGTCTTTGCTCCATAACAACAAGCTTTCTGTCTCTGAGAGGGCGTGTCCTGAGGTTTTGTTAAAACCAAACTCCTCAGCTCAAGCTGCCGGTTCTGAACCAACCAAAAGCTCTCGGTGGCACGAGAGTCTATGAGGATAAGGGTCGGCCGCCCTGAAGTCTCCACCTAAGCTGTTCTGTCACGCCGATTGAATCGCTCCGAATAAACGCCACCTGCACCAGCTGACGCAAAACTCCTTTAGAGTTATTGATTTTTGGGACGCAACCAGTTCATCAGTCGTTGTGACCCGGAGACATCTCAGGACCGATTTGGTCGCACCAAGGTCTTTCTACCAACCTCGTGCTCGGAGGTCATCATCTCCACCTGACATCTCGGATCCAACAGAGGGTCTCCTGACTGGGTGAGGTAGACACTTCCGACAGATGGCGTCTGTATGCTGTTCTCTCTAAGAAACAACTTAGTTAGCTGCAAAACAACTTTTCCACCCAGAACGCGTTTCTCTGTCTGAAAAAAAATCTTCTGAGATTCATCCACGCATCCAAACCCACGCATTCCACTTTAGTTTCCATTCAGACACAGGGTTGCTTTTAATTCCAAGTTTAATATCAAAGCTGTTATAAATTGTCATTTTAAAATTTCCATCTTTAAATTGTTAGTAATAAATTCTTAACATTTTAAACCTGACTCTTCTTTGAAATGAAACACAGAATGGTGTGTATTTGGTTATTGAACAAGCAAAGATTCCATTAAGTCTTCTGTTTAATAAATGAACTTTTGCTATTAATTAAATTTCTTAAATTAAATATTAATTTTTGGATTAAATATAGACCAAGCAGGTTGGTGTATGAACTTCTATCGATCGTATAAATATCCTGGATATTTATACATGATATAGCTTCATATGCTAATATTGTTTGATCTTTCTCAGGATCTAACAAAGCTGATAGCAAACAGCGTTAAATCCTAGTATGTAGATTATCTACACTACAATGGGACAAACATGTAGTCCCCACCCACCTTTACAGAATGAGACTGTAAAAATTGAGACATGGGAGGCCACGCAGCCAGGCGGGACTCCTCTTCTCAGGGTTTGGGGAATACCTGATGTTGCAGATCCCTCCTCACCGAGGAAGGAATGGACAAGATGTAACGCTTGTGGTGGATCAGGCAAACTTTGAGACGTCTGAGCCAACGTTGAATGCGTCTCATCATGCTCATCATTCAAATGACGGTCAGTGCCGTCACAGAGTGACATGTGCGCATGTGTGTGAGCATCGCAGTTAAGTCCATAATCCCAGACTGTGACAAGTGCTCTTTCATGATCCCAGAGTTCCATTCCACTCCCAAGAGTCACCTGAGGAGGAGTCATCAAGCTCTCCTCCCCGTTTATGGAAAACCCGAACCTAAAGTTCTGCCAACGTCCGCGAGTCTGAATCGGACTTGGAGTAGGTCAGAAGCAGGAGATCATCTTAAAAGAGGATTTTCATGCCCTTGGTGCATATTGGTTGGAGCACCACCTTGAGGCACACGGTGCAAGGGAGTACCCGAAAGGAAGTATGTTGCACTGAAACTGAGCTCCGATGAAGGAGAAACGCAGGAATCTCCTGTGTTTGGGATTGCCGGAATGTGAAAATCGGCATCTCTCAGGTTGATGCAGGTGAACTGATCGCCTGGATACACATAACTCAGAACCTGTCAGATGGTCAACAGGCAAATGTGTCTTACTGCCTCCAAGCCGAAAGATCGGGAATAGGCTTGATTACTCCCAACTTTCCTAGTAGTTCCAGCAGTTCTGAACTGAGAGCGAGACTGATCTGATGTCAGTTTGGTCTCCAGAGTCCCTGCAAATGGAGAAGGGCAATACCGATACTGTAGATACTGTGTATACATGCACCCATGTGACAAACACATGAGAGGAGCCGCGTGTGCAGAGGCTGGGTTACAGCACCTGGTATCCCAAGCAGTCTCCCATCCAGGTACTGACCAAGCCCTACCCTGGATTGCTTCCAATATCAAAGGAGATCTGGTTTTTTCAGGATGGCCAGTAAGCCATAAGTACGCTCTGACTCACACACACACAAGGCTTCCTCAGCCCTTACTGTAGACTGCCACTTCAACAGAAGGGAAGGGCGATCCAAGGAGTTGTCCGTGGAGGAAGGGAGGCCCGTGTCATCCGCAGATGATGGATGGGCCATAAGCTCGGGTGGCTGATTGCCGCGCTCAGCTGTAGCGCGCGAGAGCAAGAACTAGCGATGCAAGAACAAACATGGCAGCCTTCTTAGTCAGTGTGGGAGCATGAGAGGTTGCCTCTCTGGCGAATGATCGCTGCCTCAGCAGCAGACTGCATTGCTCGCCACAGAGCTCTTGTTTAATATCACATTCACAAATAAGATTTGTGTGTGGAGGGTTTGACAGCTAAGTGAAGGAAGTGTGTTCCTTGTTAGCGCGCCATCCCTCAGCCTTAAAACAGTTAGCAGCTGTAGCTAACCTATGGCGAACCTCAGCTGAATGGTCACCAGAAATGGGTGCTTTAGGTGTGGGAGACGTGTGGGAAACCCCGACAGAGTGCTCAACAGAACCATCCGATGAAAACACTGTTTCAAAATCCTGCACTTATGATTTGAACATGAAGATAATCACACACACCTCCCCCAAAGAGTCATGTTGGTGGGCAGGGAGTGCGAGACAGCACAACCATGCAGGCTGCAGCACATCCTGCAGAGAAAAACTTGTTGGGAGCAGAGCACGCGCATGAGTGATGTGGTGCGCAGCCGCGACCTGAAAGCTCAAAATGGCGGCGTAGTGAAATGAGCATTCCCACTGCGCATCTCAACCATTGGGTGGGGGCGAGGTAGGCAGAGCCGCAGCTGGCGGGTAACCGGGCTGTGGCAGGCAGAGACCCAAGCAAACCCATAATCATGTAGACTCACACCACATCCCACTGGGAAAAAAAACTCCGTCAGGAGCGGAGCACGCGAGTGAGCGACGATACGTATCGCGACCCGAAGGACCAAAACGGTGGCACGGTGAGCTGTGCATTCCCGCTGTGCAGGAGGGATGGTTGTGCTTGGTGAGGGAAAACATGCGTGAGAGGACAGCAGAAGGATCGTACGAACCAGCTGTAGCTGTGGACCGTAACAGTAATTTGATGTCAGGGAACGTTTATTTTAAATAACATTCATAAGCTGTCGTAATCACACACATTTCCTGCATCGAGTCACAAAACTTGAGCTGGAAGAATGGATACAGTGGCCGAGTGCTGGTTCTGAATAGAACTCGGGCCAGCTAGACACCTGAATGGTGGTTAGCCCTGCAGGTTACTGCGGTCTCGATAGCGCTGCAATATTGGGGTTCACACAGCACGCCTGAGCTGATTGAACCGGTGTCTGCTAGCCGGGAGTCCGGGAAGCATAGACAAAGCAGCAGAGCACAGATTCGAGTCACACGCTTCAGCAGTCCTGCTGTCAGCGGAGACCGCTGCAGAACACTGGGATCAGTGAAGAGCTGCGTCACAATCTGTGTTTGGAGGTGGGAGTAGCACCCCAAACAACCAGCTTCAGTAAAAGGCGAAGCTAAGTAAGGCTCCTAACATTGTTCCAGTAAGCCAGAGCCGCTGGGAGCCGAGTAATAACTGGATAGGAGCAGCGAAACTGGGCAGCGCCATGCTGGCCAATAAGCCGCTCCACTTATGCAGCACGGGCGCGGGAACAGAAAGCCTCAGCAACTAGCTAACGAAGTAGCGCTCTCATGGCCGGAAATGGCATAGGACAAGAGCGCGGGAGTCCATGCCTCAGTTCCGCCAGGGTCTGTGGAGGCCTGCTTCCACAATTAAGTAAATAAACAGTACCTGTCCAGTGGAGAAGATGAATGGCTCCGCTGGACATGACACTTCAGTAGGTTGTTCTTGTCGTGTAAATCCTGAAGAGCACAAACCGACCAGATTGTCGGACATGTGCTTGCAGAATAGTTTAGTTTAAGCTCATTCATAAATTTAGTTGTTTGAAGATGAAAAAGGAGATGAGCTATGCTCGCTGTGCCCTTTTAAGGGGCCAGGACCCACCTAGGAGGCAGACGTACATAAAATCTCTTCAATGATTGGTTAAGGGGATGGGGTTAATCCAATAGGCGATGGCTTAAAGGGCGGAGCTATACGAAATATAACTACTTGGACTAAACTATTTGGTTTGTTCAGCCCAGTGTAACCAGGTAAATGACTGACCCCACCCACACACACACTTCTGAAAACGTGGTATAACATCATGTTCACATAAAAGGAGGAACGAGCCTGATTAATGGTTGAAAACTGAGCCACGGTGTTGGAGATGTTTAAATATTGTGTATTGGTGGTGGAGGATGATTAACCTTAGAGCTCACGTGTTTCATTTTAATGAAATGAAATGATGTAGAAACACAGAAAAGTAGAAACAGCGGGCACTGCTGTTACATTATGATGACTCAGCCCTGCCTGCGCTGAGGAGCTGTAGCCTGCTGGACTCCTGTAGTCCATAATTATCTCCATTGTTTTACCTGATAATGAAAAGGTTCTTGTTTCAAACAGACGTGGAAGTGCTTGTACGGCAGGTGAACCTTGTTATTATTGTCAGCTTCTCTTGTTCACACATGGAAAATAAAAGAGTTTACCTTGTTTCAGCTGCAGTCCTTTTCAGAGTCATCTGGGAATGTGACCAAGAGAAGAGACCTCATGCTGAGCGTTTTAGGAGCCCACAAGTCTTTAATCTGAAGGGTGACTGATCAATTGTCAGAGTGTCGTTTTCATGACTTGTCTCCTCCCATGCCCGTTTCCATGACCACTGCTCTGATTACATCATGTCTCACACCTGCTCAAGCTCAGCAGGATCACGCCACTCACCTGTTCCTCCGGCTATAAATACACCATTATGCCATCCATGCATCTATCATTTCATCCATTCACCCATCCATCACCAGTAACCCACCAGTTAGAGGGTGAACTCCTAACCCCTGAGCCACCTTCCATGGCAGGTAAGGATACCAGTAATTACCAGACAGAAAACCTCATTCACTGCAGTTTGCATTTGTAATGGTTTTCATTTCATTTCTGAACTAAACTTAGAACTAATCAGTTCGAAAACATTTCTGGTTCTATTTCAAGCGCTTTTCCTGACTTGGTGCCCCCCGGTGATCTGCAATTGAGCCTCAGATCATCTGTCAGACATCAGCAAGCCATTCCTAAGACCTGGTTTAAGAGTAAAGCCGAGCAGGCCACAACGCCTAAAGCCGGTCTGGAGCTTCCTGCCTGTGGATCTGAGAAACCCTGACCCCCATCTAGCTGAATGTTCCTCATCGTTTTTACTCGGAAAGTTTAATATTGAAGCAACTTTATTGGAAGTTGTTCCAGAGTATCATTCGATCCACTTGGGTCAGCACCAGAGGTAGCTCTAGACATTTTTATTGTTCATCATTTTAGGGTAAAAAAAAAAAACAAACATCCATGATCGATTATTGTCCTGTCCCCTTTATTTTTTACATAAAGTAAGGTATTCCTGGTTTTAATTCAGATATATTTGATTATTATTCCTGATATATATAATTTTTTTTTTATTGATTCTGATTTTTAGTGCTGCTATTCTTGATTTTTAGTGCTGCTATTCTTGATTTTTAGTGCTGGTGTTCCTGATTTATTTTGTTGTTGTTCCTGATTTCTTTCATTTTTATCACTTCTATTCTAGATTTTGAGCACAAATCTTCTCACAGGTGTTGCATTTAGCTGCTGCTTACCTTAGCTGGAAGCATTTAAACATTTGTCTTTAATCAATTTCCCTCTGGGATTAATAAAGTATTTTTGAATTGAATTATTTTTAGCATTTTCATCCGCAAACTGCAGAGAAGTGTTGAAAGGACATGCGTCTCCTCCACTCATATCGTGACTTGGGATCAGTCATGTGACCTGCAGTGGCACATCAGGATATTTTAATACTTGGTTTCTGATATTGGTACCTACCGGATATTTTCACTCAGTCCCAAAGAGTCCAGAGTTCTCGACCAGTCGCTCTCATGGGCCATAGAGATAACAGCCTTTCTAGCTGATGAGGGGACGACTTTGTTTTACAAGTCCCCACTCAGCACCACCCATGTTTGGCTGGGGCCTACAGCGAATCAGGACATTATTTTCTTGTTCATGATTAACTGAAGAAACACGAGTGTCAGATAAAACCACTAGATTAAAATAGGGTTGCAAGGAAGCATCAGCTTTCTGAGCCTCTATCAGAGCTTCTTCTGTGACGGGGAACTCACCACAGTCTCCTACAACAGGCGTGATCTTAGTAGGATCACTCAGGTCATCACATAATCAAAAGTATCATTTGGCTGAATGTCTGATGCCATTCGTGATTGAGACCTTGTGACAGCACAAGCTGGATACAACTGTGAGGATTTCTCACATTCATCTACATTTTCTATAGATGGCTTAGCTACTGCCTCTAAAGCGGGGGTGACTTCACCACATGCTATATCGTTTCCCAACAGCATGTCAATTCCCTCTATGGGTAGATCGTCACAAAGGGCTACCTTAAAATGTGCGCTAATCAGTGGACATGACACATAAACACCATGCACCGGGTAAGGCAACACGCCCATTTCAATACCTTGCAGAAATACAGAATAACTGCGCAAGCTACCAACTGTTGAAGGTGTAGGAGTAGTAAATGTTGTGCTTTCAAGCTTAATATATTACCTGTACTTATGAGCTGTGATATTCTATTTAAAGGTAGAATATCAACCTGCTTGGTATTGGTATGTTTAATCAGAAGATTCCAGGATTCTTTGGTTTTTCAGGGATCAAACACACTTCGTCTCAATTCAGACAGAGTCAGGTTTATAAAAAGCAAGACATTTATTTTCCAAACAAGACAAGTTAAATAGGACGACTGATGGATGAATCTAAGCGGATGTGATGTTATGTATGGTGATTTAATGGTGTGTGTTTATAAGAACCTTGTATCTAGAAGAACTGAGTTCTGGGTGTTCAAAGAATTTGGGTTGCAGTAAACTATAAGTTGGTTCTTATCAAAACGGGATCAGACGCAATCTGGCTGTGTTCTACGTACCCCAGAGGAGACTCCTTCCAAAGCTGTCTTTAGCATCAGCGTTTGGGAGGTACCCGTGTCCCTCAAGATGCAGACTGGTCGCTCATCTGCAGCGTCCGCCTGTACAGAAATCCTTCCCGCAAAAAGGAATGGATTAAAACAAGTGTTTGGGGGATGCAGCTTCCCATTGTCATCCACCTTAGGAGAGGTCTGCCTGCCTGACTTAACAAAAGCAACCTCCCTTTTGCGAGACGTTGGCTTTCCATTTATTTTCTTTAGCTGGAAGCAATATTTAAGCACATGTCCCTTCTTGTGACAGTAAAAACATTCATGTCTGTCTGAGATGATTTCTCATAGGGGTTTTATGGACCAGTTAAAACTGGGCTTCAGTTTTTCCAACCCTTTTCAAAATGTCTTTGTGGGTAAGCGAAAGCTCGTCAGCCAATAAGGCTGCTGCTGACAGGGTTGTGACCTTGTGTTCATTAAGGTACCCCACGAGGCATTCAGGGAGTTTTCTTTTGAACTCCTCTAACAATATGAGCCCTTTTAACTCACTCACAGTGGTAGTTTTAGTGGCAGTACACCACTTGTCAAATAATGTTCATTTTTCACGAGCAAATTCCACATGAGTTTGGTCAGTCTGCTTCCGGGCCTGCCTGAACTTCTGCTTGTAAGCCTCTGGTATTAATTCATAAGCCTGGAGAATGGCTGATTTAACCAGGTCATAGTCCAAGCTATCAGTCACTGACAGGGCAGACATCATCTCCGATGCTCTGTTGGTTAATTTGCATTGAAGCAATAGAGGCCACATTCCACGCAGCCACAGAAGAGCTTCTGCTATCCACTCAAAAGCAGTGAATTAGCTATCAACTTCGGTCTCCTGAAATACAGGCATGAAAGTGATGCATTTGCTAATGTCAAACCCAGAGGAGACAGGAGAGGATGAGGCCTTAATGGATCCATCCTGGCTGGCCGACCTCCAACTCCAGCGTGCGCAGCCGGACAGCAGTCTCTGCCTCAGTTTCCAACCTTCTGCCTCCTAATTCCCATTGAAACTTCTTAGCTAAGAGTCGCTCCTCTTTTTCTATTTCCAGCTGAGCTCAACACCACTGGAGGTTCTCCTTCTGGGACGTCGTCACCGTTCTCTCAGGTGAGAGATGAGGAGGGCTGCGAGTAGTCACAGGCACTTGAACTTCCCTTTTCTCATCCTCCGAGCCCAAGTCCTCGCTCTCAGAAGCAGGATCACTTTTCAATCCACCGCGAGTCTCTGCAGGTGGCAGAACCAGTGGGGCGGCAGGTATTAAAACTAATGAGTCCAAATGCTGAACAAAAAGCTGTTTTAAGTCAGCTCTAAGCAAGGAACCAGAGGTATCAAGACCAAGGTGGCCAGCTAATAAAAGTAAGTCAGTTTTACGACATTTGTCAATCACTGCGAGAGACGGTGCTTCCATAAAAACTTCTACTTCAAACTGTGCCATTATTAAACCGCACCTAAACACTAAATCATGGACACAAAATAGTTCCAAATTCAACGGATTACCAAACCGAGCTCTACAGCACAAGATGAAATAAAACCAACTATTTAACTCCTCAGTCACAAATGAATTAAGAGTTTTAACAGATCCCAGACGAGCCCCCATTTATGTTACAGGCCCTGAGCAAGGCTCACTAGGAGTGGCAGACATGCAAAATAAAAACGATGAGTCTCTATTAAAAATTATGAAATTAACTTTATTTGGAACTGCTCTTCTTCCAGTTGCTCTCAGTCTGGCTTTTCAACCTCTTAATCAACTGATGCACACCAGCTGCCATGTTGGGAGCAGCAGCAGGCCAAAGGATTCCAGATAATGGCTTTCTCTGGTAGGGAATTTAGCTGGATCATGATGTTCACCTCACCGGATGAACAGAGGAAGATAAACTCGTCAGCCCAAATACAGGGGTTGTAACATCGTGGGTCAGATATTGACCTCCCATCATGACAACAGTAGGTGGGAGGTTTTTTGTTAAGATTGAGGTCATCTTCCCCAGCATCCTGCTTTCCAACGTCTCCTCAACTGAATCCAGTGGGCAGCTCAGAACCGAGCTAGCTTTGTGAACTAGCTTGTTCAGTCTCTTCCTGTCTCAGTCAGAGCTGCCTGCACCCCAACAGACCACAGCAGAGTGGATAACAGATCCAACCACAGAGTGATGAAAGGATTTTAGCAGCTGGGACTTAACTCTGAAGGACCTCAGCCTCTTCAGGAGGTGGAGGCGGCTTTGGCCCTTCTTCAGTGTTGTTGGACCACTCCTCATCACTCACCAGTAAACATCCAGGGAGCAGACATTGAGGTGGTGGATACCTAAAGGCACCTGGGTATTCACCACAACAGCAAACTGGTACTCTGGAAGTCAATCATCATGCCCTTTGTCTTACTGGTGTTCAAGCAAAGGTGGTTATGCTCACACCAGTCCACAAAACTCATGATGAGAGGTGTACTCCTGGTCATTCCCCTCAGACACAGTCAACAATGACCGAGTCATCAGAGAACTTCTGGAGGTGACAGCTGCTTGTGTTGTAGGTGAAGTCTGAGGTGTAGAAGGTGAAGAGAAAAGGTGAGAGCACCATACCCTGTGGAGCTCCAGTACTGCACACAATCACCTCAGATGTATAGTTGTGCAGCGTCATGTACTGTGGCCTGTTAGTGAGGTAGTTGATGGTCCATGCAGTAAGTAATGGACTTTCATATAAGGTGGTGGGGGTGGTCTCTTGGATGGGATGTCCTGTGCATGGGGAAATGGGTTCTAGGAGGTGATTCTGCATCTGAGGGGAACGTCTGTGAGTGAAGATTGTCGCAGCTACAGCTGTTTCTACAGGCTTGTTTGGGCGGAATGACACAGAGTAAGGCTAACAGCAGATCGATGCTAAAAACAATAGCTACATGATGATCAATCACGCCGCTGCTGGACGCAAAAGCTGTTAAAATAAATATAGACAGAGTTGACATAAGTAGACTATATTATACTGTGTCATATACTGAGTTGAGTCAGATGTTTGTCAGTGTTTAAGGTTGCTTGAAGAGCTGCTAAATAGTGTATTCTGGAAAGATGGAGCAGAAAAACACCTGAACAGAGCTCTAAACTGACAGTAAGTTTTCTAACTTACAAAACAAGAACCACGAATGTACGGGTACTCAAGTCACTCAGAGAAAAGTATAAAGTCACGTAGTTAGCGTTGGTATGTGCTAACAGCTAGCAGTATCATAGCACAGATAATAGTGTGTGTGTGTGTGTGTGTGTGTGTGTGTGTGTGTGTGTGTGTGTGTGTGTGTGTGTGTGTGTGTGTGTGTGTGTGTGTGTGTGTGTGTGAGACTCTGCATCCAGGGGGAGCTTTACCTCACACTGTCGGTGTGTGTTCTAGTCTTCAGTACAAGCAAAGGTTAGCTCTCCCAGGAAGAGCCCGCTGTCGAGCTGGCCTTTAGACAGCAGAGCAGCAAAGGCTGAACTAAAAACTCACAGGTGTATCCTGCCAGCTCCGTCAGCCGGATGAAAGTTTGGAAAAACATAACGTGACATTTGAAAATGCTGTCATCTGCAATGCTGATGGCGGATCGGTAAAGAGGTTCCTCTGAGAATCACCGCACTAATTCTAAACTCTACTTGCTGCTGAGCTTTCAGCCATTACCGCCCCTCTTTTCTATTTGCTGTGTTTTAGTGTGACAGGGAAAAAAAAAATGTTTTCATTTCTTTAGCCTACAGATGCACATGTTTGGTTGGTTTTAACTAAAATTTCATTCAACAGCTAAGATTAACAATGGTAACCAAAGATTTAGTGTAGGGGACTCATACCTCTGATTCCTGAACCCCTTCCCCCGGAGTCACCCAAACCTGAAGATCATTAACTGCTTCCTCTTGACTTGAGTTCCCCTCAAATGCCCCAAGTCCTCACTGCCCTCACCCTGGGGAGGAAACCTAACTCTGGTGGCTTGTATTCAGGGAATCTTGTTCTTAGTGTCATTATGTTACTAACAGGATGAGACAAAGATCTGGTAAAACTGCTAATCCTTGGCTCCCGTCATAGTTCCACCTGAACTACCAGCTTATCTTCTCCTGTAGACTCCTCACCCACATAATAACTCCTGCCAGTTGTGTCTGGTCTGTTGCTTCCCAGGCTGTGTAGCTCTACAGAAAAGACATCAGTCAGTGTTGACTTTAGCTTCAGCTGCAGGATCTGTGTTGTCTTGTAGAGTTATTACAGAGTACTGCAGACCTCTATCCAATATGCTTTCTGTGTTAGCATGCTTACTTGCTAGCTTAGCCTTTGGAAGACAAATAT
The DNA here is from genome assembly GCA_006942095.1 of Nothobranchius kuhntae. NCBI lineage: Eukaryota > Metazoa > Chordata > Actinopteri > Cyprinodontiformes > Nothobranchiidae > Nothobranchius > Nothobranchius kuhntae. The sequence goes on from SSNQ01034747.1 coordinate 819,617, forward strand.
GTCCCCTGACATCTGCTTCACGGATCCTCTGGGCATGCTGACTAATTGGCTAATGTCATTAACGTTGCCAATTATCATTAGCCTCACAAGGTTTATCACCACACACATCCTCGTATGAGCTTTCAAGTCCCCACACGTACTGAGCTTTTACTACACAACCACATAAAGCCACGCCAGGGCCACACGGTCCAAATGATCCCACATTTCAATTATGAGCCACAGGATAATTAATAAAACGGACTTAACCATGTCACCTTCGTCATTGTGCCTCAGCCAAGGACAGGGTGTGTTTTATGGAAAGAGAAGACCACCACTGCAGAAGATGATAAAATCAGAGAAAATTAATAAAACAAAACAGAAAGTAATATTTTAGCAGCAAAAGGGAGCGGTCCCCATTAGCGTAACAGGAATGAAAAATGCTACAAGCTAGACTACACCATCTTACATTACATTAGTACTTTACAGTCTGGTGTATCAGTCGTGTTGGGAGGAGGGTTACAGGGAAACTGTTTTATTTGTTTATTTTATTTAATCGCTTATGTCTTGGGAGGATAAAACCACTCGAGATGAATCGTCTCGTTTTCAGGTGGGTCCTCCATAGAAACTCAGTGAGAATTACGGATAACAAACATCCTTTCCCATGTGAACGTAGCATCAATGGGGCAAAAACAACTGTACATAATAATTAGGTGAATGAAAAATAAATAAAGTAAAGTTAATATGCACATACATATAAAGATATGTACACACAAACATACAAATGGTGTAACAAATCAATACATCCATAACACACAAGACACGGCACAAATGAATGAATATCACGTCCAAGTGAGAGTTACTGTAAACGCTTAAATATTGATCCACAAATAAAACAGTAACAGGTACAGGTGGGCATTATATACACCGTAATTCTAAACTGATAAAAGAACATGCTTGTCTAGTACACCAAATAGTACTAGCATCCTTGAATATTGACAAACGGCCCAGGACAGAATACCATGGTGTCAGAAGCATGTCAGTCGCTGATTGGCTAAGGGGTGGAGTCACTGGTTGCTCCAGATTCACCTCACTTGCTATTGAACTCTGATAAAAAAAACAGAGACTGTTCCAGCCAGGTGTCATGGCCCAGCTCAAGCCATGTTCCGTTGTCACAGCAACCACAGCCTGCTCCTCAGCAGCCTCATCTCCCACACCTGTGCCCAACCCTCGTGCTACTTAAGTCCCATCCAGCCACTGACTCTCTGCCAGATTATTGAACACCTCACACAACGAGATCTTCCAGCCATTCTGGAAGCCTCGTCTCCGCAGGTCTTGACCACACTTTGCCTCTCGGATTTCTCTCTTTGCCTGTTCCTCTGGATTTTCCTGTTGCCTCTGACCCACGGTCATTGACCACAGACCTCGCCCCTGACCACGACCACTCCTTCAGGATTTCTCTGCTCCTCTCATACTAACCTGACCCTTGTCTATTGCCTCCTTCCAGATTCCCTCCCTCATACTTTAATAAAACTCTTCTCTCTGTGGTCAGTGCCCTTATGTGTCCGCTAGCTCCCGCCTTACAACATGTCCATCTCACACGTTCACTGTTGTGATAATGTCCTCCATTTCTGAGTTGTGCTGTGTTGTATTCGAGTCTGCTAAAGATCAGCCGGCACCACTTTACAAACTCTGGGGTCTGCCTGGCTATAATGAGCCAAAGCTAAACAGCTGGTTCTCATCTGTACTGGAAAACCTACTAAACCATGTAGAGTCAGGCTAAAGGTTGGTTTATGCTTGACGCGTCCGCGAGGTCCGCAAGGCTCTGCGCGGAAAAGTTGCGTCATTTTGCGTCATTTTAACAACCACGCCCCTCCACCGCGCCTCCGCACGGCCCAGAATTTCCGCGACGCGCACCTCGGAAAATTTCTAACCACGTGGACGGACGGACGAGGAAAAACATGGCGGACCGGCAAGAACTAGTATGGCAGAGGTTCGTCAATACAGACATTTGTATGATTCAGCTCTCAGAGATCACCATGATCAACATGTTGTTAATAATTCTTGGAGAGAAATAGCTCGCACTGTCGGAAAAGACGAGGACGCTGTTAAAAATGCTGAAATGCCATGTTGTAAACAGTAATTTCTACTTCTACTATGGTGTAGTGTTGGATGCATGCCGTAGAGTTCCATGCTGCCCCCTACAGTTTGGGAAAATATTGGCTCACCGCAGAGACAAGCCGCACGAACCATATACGCTGCAAGTTGTGAAGAGCGTTCCATCCGCGAGCTGCATCACCAAGCGGAAAGTGAATGCGTCAAGCATAAACCAAGCTTAAGTGGAGCCTAGGCACTGCTGGAGCAGGGCCAGTAGAGGGTACAGGGTATGTGCTCGGATAGGGGATACTCTGAAGATGCACGTGTGCAGGTAAGTGCTTGGTACGTTGTTTCACCATGGTGGAACAAAACATGAAGAGTTTGGACGGTCCTGAGCGTGACTACTAGCCAGCAATCCTTTGATTAGGGAATGAACGAGTCATAGGCCTTATTTGAACCTGTAGGTCTTTATTCCGTATAATTTATCATTCAGACCCCATTTGAAAGAAAGAATATCCATAAAATATTCAAACTTAAATGTTGGTTTGGGAATCATTCCAGGGGAAAACACGAGACATTCATATCCGTGATGAGTGCAGGTAAACGTTCAAACCCACACCTACACTAGTCAGGCAAACATCATACAGAACATTTATACTACACAAAAAATAAGTATTTCATAGGAAGGAGCTTTCCATTGCACTCTAAGAGGCCCTGCACCATTTACACTCCACACTTTTTACTGAACACTTCCAGCTCAGCTTGTGCTGATAAATAACGACTTCTTGTACTCATGAACAGCTAGTGTGGGATTAACATGAGTTACCCCGAAGAGGACAGCATCAGCATGAGAAAAGGAACACAGATAATAAATTCCACCAGGGTGCTGAGCTCACTTCTTTCCCTCACGTTTTCATCTTGGTTCTCACAACAGCTCACGACTGGACTCTTGTGTCCATCGACACCGCGATGAGCATCACCGTGGGTCTTAGCGTGGCTCTCTATGCTCAGCTCAGTATGACTTTGTGATCTGATCAATACAAACTTGTTTGACGTAAAATCACTTCCACTCTTAAAGATGAAAAAGTCAGGAAGGAGCTAATCTTGGAAACCGATCCCATTTACTCCTGAATCTGAGTCCCCGAGCCAGACGACAGCTGCCCGCCTCAAATGATGCACATTTATCATTCATATGACTCCGATTCATTAGGATGCATCGCACAATTCCTCGGACTCGGCAGGGGGAACACACAGACACACACACACACACACACACACACACACACACACACACACACACACACACACACCAACAACAACATCTGGGTGTATTTTCTGGACAATATGCCAAAAATAAAATTCTAAGGGAATTGTGCTTTCAGCATTTTTGCAGCATAGAACACAGTTTTGCAGATTGTAGGAGTCATAAAATCACTCACTGATTAGAGGTTAGGATCCATCTGACTACTCTGGTTGAATGTATGCAAATTAATCAGAAGCATAAATAACTGGTGTGTGTGTATGTGTGTGGAGGGGGGGGGGGGGGGGGGGTTCATCCTTAAAACATTTAGTGAAGTAGATGTGATTTCTCTTTTATAGCACATTTTAACAAATGATTCGCTCATGTTTAGGCTATATTTTTGTTCTAAATTCACAGAACTGAGTGAGATCTAAAAACAAAAACAATAATCAAAAAAATAACTTCAATATAATTAATAACATGAAATAAACTGTCTGGCTTAGCTTGTTTTTTAGCTTGAACCCAATGACTTTGTTATAGAATTGTCGTACAGCACACAAACAGTAAAACATCCTAATCTTCCAATAATATTTGGGATGTTTATTTTATTGTTGCTGATAAAAACCAGCAAGAGAGGCTGTGGACTGGATTTGGTTTACACACACACACACACACACACACACACACACACACCAACAACAACATCTGGGTGTATTTTCTGGACAATATGCCAAAAATAAAATTCTAAGGGAATTGTGCTTTCAGCATTTTTGCGGCTGTGAAGCTTTCAGAAGAGATGTCTGAATGCCGCAGACAAGGTTAGGGTTAGAGTGAAAGCGCGGGTTCGCCTCTCGGCCCCGCCTGAACCTTCTCTCTCTGCAGTGTTGGTGACAAACTCCTGGATAATTTTAATAAACATTTTAAACATCTTGCTGTGTTCAATGTCCTCACCAGACCTACATCCAAGCTCAGGTCATTACAATTACAGCTTAACAAGAACTTCCACAGGGTGGAACAGCAGCACCATGTTTTATTTTTATGTCTCCTTGATTGTTCTCTTGTTCAGAGGTGCTCATCTTTCCTGTAAAATCCAGTGTCCATAAATAAGAGACGGAATGAAGGAGACAGATGATTAGTTCCTGAATAAACATAAGACTTTCATATATATAAGATTCATTACACACAACTGAAGTAGTTCAATCCTTTTATTGTTTCTAATATTGATGATTGTGGCATACAGCTCATGAAAACCCAAAATTCCTATCTCAAAAAATTGGCATATCATGAAAAGGTTCTCTAAACGAGCTATTATCTTAATCATCTGAATCAAGTAATTAACTCTAAACACCTGCAAAAGATTCCTGAGGCTTTTAAAAACTCCCAGCCTGGTTCATTACTCAAAACCGCAATCATGGGTAAGACTGCCGAGCTGACTGCTGTCCAGAAGGCCATCATTGACACCCTCAAGCAAGAGGGTAAGACACAGAAAGACATTTCTGAATGAATAGGCTGTTCCCAGAGTGCTGTATCAAGGCACCTCAGTGGGAAGTTTGTGGGAAGGAAAAAGTGCGGCAGAAAACGCTGCACAACGAGAAGAGGTGACCGGACCCTGAGGAAGATTTTGGAGAAGCACCAATTCCAGACCTTGGGGGACCTGCGGAAGCATTGGACTGAGTCTGGAGTGGAAACATCCAGAGCCACCGTGTACAGACGTGTGCAGGAAATGGACTACAGGTGCTGCATTCCCCAGGTCAAGCCACTTTTGAACCAGAAACAGCGGCAGAAGCGCCTGACCTGGCCTACAGAGAAGCAGCACTGGACTGTTGCTCAGTGGTCCAAAGTACTTTTTTGGATGAAAGCAAATTTTGCATGTCATTCAGAAATCAAGGTGCCAGAGTCTGGAGGAAGACTGGGCAGAGGGAAATGCCAAAATGCCTGAAGTCCAGTGTCAAGTACTGATGGTCTGGGGTGCCATGTCAGCTGCTGGTGTTGGTCCACTGTGTTTTATCAAGGGCAGGGTCAATGCAGCTAGCTATCAGGAGATTTTGGAGCACTTCATGCTTCCATCTGCTGAAAAGCTTTATGGAGATGAAGATTTCATTTTTCAGTACGACCTGGCACCTGCTCACAGTGCCAAAACCACTGGTAAATGGTTTACTGACCATGGTATCACTGTGCTCAATTGGCCTGCCAACTCTCCTGACCTGAACCCCATAGAGAATCTGTGGGACATTGTGAAGAGAAAGTTGAGAGACGCAAGATCCAACACTCTGGATGAGCTTAAGGCCGCCATCGAAGCATCCTGGGCTTCCATAACACCTCAGCAGTGCCACAGGCTGATTGCCTCCATGCCACGCCGCATTGAAGCAGTCATTCCTGCAAAAGGATTCCCGACCAAGTATTGAGTGCATAACTGAACATAATTATTTGAAGGTTGACTTTTTTTGTATTAAAAACACTTTTCTCTTATTGGTCGGATGAAATATGCTAATTTTTTGAGATAGGAATTTTGGGTTTTCTTGAGCTGTATGCCAAAATCATCAATATTAGAAACAATAAAAGGCTTGAACTACTTCAGTTGTGTGTAATGAATCTAATATATATGAAAGTCTAATGTTTATCAGTACATTACAGAAAATAATTAACTTTGTCACGATATGCTAATTTTTTTTAGAAGGACTTGTAGAACAAAACCAGTGTACTTAGGGCTGGCTCATCCAGGACCATAGTCAACTGCTATCATGTTAAATCAGATCTGTTTCCAACTTTATAGCAATTGCTGCAATGCTGTTTTATTTAAGGGTGTCAGTTTTACATGACATGGTCATTTATATGGAAATGTGCGTCTTTACAAGTATAAATATCATCAGCAGCAAAATGTAACCCTCTACGTGCATCCAGGGGTCAGCTCTTGAACTCATCACAAACCAGAACATGGAGGTGAGATGGATGATTGGATGCTTACAGTTGTGCTAATAAAGTAGTCCCAAGTCTATACTGGCACATGTGATTACTTTGTTACTAATTATTTTCACCTGCAGTCAGTCTGATTATTTAGATCACCAGGTGTGACTGGGATCACTGCTCAATGATTTTAAGACCAACTGATCACAGATAAAATGAGCAGCTCAAATCAACCTGCATTAAAAGCCCAATCCAGTAGATGGCTGTGAAGGGACCTGGACTTGAACAAATCCAGACTATGAGTGGTCCTGGTTCCACAGTTTAGCACCAGCCACTAAAAAAACTCCCATCTCCACGAGTCTTTAAATGTGGAATTGTTCAAATGGACCTCATGTTTCTGGCAGGAGGATCAACAGCCAACAGGTCACATATAGAAGGTGGAAGTCTGCAGGGACTCAGAAACAAACAGACTTTTCAGGTGCACTGCAAATTCTGTGCACATCATCTTTCTCACATCCTTTGCACAAGTTCAATGTTTATTTGCCTTTGTGTGTCTTGTGTACTCGTACATCGTCTCCAACTGACCGACAGTAAGCCTGGTTCTGATTCTTTTGGTTGTCACCCACAGCTCAGGAACCCGGTTGAGGACTGGCATAAAGATGGAACTGTAAACTGAGAGCTTTGCTTGTTGGCTAAGCTCCTTTTTCACCATGACAGACCGTTCCAGCTTCTCCATCACTGCAGATGCTCCTTTCTTCACAGATGAGCTAGACCTCAAAATTTAAACTCCCCCACTTGAAGTAGGACCTCCCCCTGACCTGGAGATCTATACTTCTCCCCTGGAGAACCACGGCCATGGATTTGGAGTAGCTTTTCTTCATTCCTGCCACTTCACACTCAGCTGGAAACATCCCAGCAAGAGTTGCTGGTCACAGTTTGATGAAGCTAAGAGGACCACATCATTTACAAGTAGCAGAGACGAGATCCTCCTCTACAAACACCCTTCTGCTTCTGCACCTGGGAATTCTGTCCGTTAGGGGAATGGAGTTTAAGATTCATTCAGGTCAAACTTAAAAGGTGTTTCATAAAATGTTCAGGTATTTTATTAGTTTGACAAAGACACTTTTGCAAGACCTTAAAGAAGGGTTTTGTTTTCATTTAACCATAAGTGAAGTTTAATGATCTTGTCTTTTGTTAGATGCATAGATGACATCTATCCCTGTACAGGCCCGGCGTCAAGGCCGGGCCTGGGCTGGCCCGGCCCGCCCATTTTCCGATCTGGCCCACCCAGGACAGATTACAGCACCGCATGCAAATGTATTGGCTCGAGATGATCAACAGAGGGCGCTCTAGGTTACTAATCGACAGTTTTAGATGCAGTAGAAGACGCTTTGGTACAGTAGCTTGCTAAAATGGATATCAGAGCTTGGTTTAGCAAATAGAAAAACAATGCTAGCACAAGCAGGGATGACGCATCATCAAAAAGGCCAGTGCAGCCAGAAGTTGCAGCTACAAGCGCTTCTGCTCCTCCTCTCTCCGTGCCTCCAGCACAGTCTCAGCAGGCAATTGCGCCACCGAGTGGTAGCAGCACCAACATAAATCGCTGTTCAGATGGCCTCGGGGTGAAGCCTGATCAGGTGCGCCTGGAAAATTATCCAGTTCGACTTTTCTCTGGGAAAAAACGCAGTTGTTCTTCATCATGGTACCAAAATAGAACATGGTTGGAGTATTCAGTGAAAACAGATGCAGCATACTGTTTCCCCTGCAGACAGTTTAGTTCTCATTCCTCATCACTCTTTGTTACCATTTTGAATTCAGGGGTGTCTGCTGTCCTTTTGATTCAAATGTTTTAAAACGCATATTAAAGTTGAAACTGTTTTGAACCATCTTAAATACATGGTTGTCTGTTCTCTTTTTAGAAAGAAAACACTCTAGACTTTCTAAATCTTGTTTAGAAGACCTAGGTTACACTTCTTACCAGCTGGTAGCAGTAACACACCAAGTCAATGTTTACCCAGAAGAAGAAGCACGCAGCCAAGAAGTAGCATGCTAACCTGATGCTAACTAGTATTCGTGATGTAAACATTATGAGAAATACGTGCAAAAAGAAGAATTTACTAAGGTATCAAGCTGCAGGGCAGGATTTGGAAGAAGACTTGGACTAAGTACGTTATTGGAGAACATTAACTGGACGTTAGGATTGTTTTGAGATGGTGACTCTGTGGTGTGCAGGCGCAGCTAAGAACGGTGAGTTGCAAGTATTGGTTCAGTAAAATTGGTTACTTTGTCTTAAGTTTTGATTGCATCTTTAATTGGCATACATAATCGGAATAACACAATGAAGAATCTTAGCTTTTCAGTTAGTTATGTAGAACAAGTTGGTGACGCAAAACGACGGATTTGACCCGGAAGTATATGTATGTAACCAAGGGCGTCAGTTTGTTTTCAGAATTGCTGGGGACAATAACCATACACTTGAGTGGGGTTTAAAAATTGCTGGGGACAATAAAGTAGGCTAGCACAGGGGTTGGCAACCCGCGGCTCTGGAGCCGCATGCGGCTCTTCCATCCATCTGATGCGGCTCTCTGTGCTTGTAAAATAATGAATGGATATTTAAATAAAATGCTTTATATTTTACTGCATAAATTTTACATCTGTATGCCAATTCTATGTAAAGATTGTCTGCATAAACCTGAACAGTTCCAACCCGGTCTTACTGTGAGACCGGGTGGACGCGCCACGTTTGTGCGTAATCACATAAGCGCTTCCTGAGCTGAAGACGATGTGAGATTCTGGGCTTCTCCTCAGACGGCTCCTGGATGCGTCGCCACATTGGAGACAGGAACAAGCGCTATTCAGCCAAAGTTTCATAATCAGGTGTGGCAGTGTGAGTGTCCTGTCACAGTGTCCCGATAGATGATGCGCCCTGGCTACACGGCCAAGGAGTTGTCCCTTTGGCTGACTGGTTAGAGCGTATGACTCTCACCCGGGAGTCTGGGGATCGAATCCCGCCCGGGCCCTCGTTTCTCCACCTTGCCACATATTGACAGATAAACTCAAGGATGTTGGTTGTTTTGAAAGAATTACCCCGACGCACACTGATGCGCATGGATGAGCTGACATTGTAATCGTTACGCACATCGCAGAGGTAACTTGATTCCCATCAGAACATCAGAGCTTTATACTGGACACTGTGTTCAGCGCGGCTCGGAGGGCCCACGGTGGACAGTGGGCTGAAGATCTGTAGAGGGGTTCGCAGCGCAGCGCAGAACCACGGTGCATGCGATAAGATTTCCTCCCACTGAAGCGTTCTGGAAACCCGGTCTCTCTGAGGGATGTCACTTGGAAAAATGTTCTTTTTATGAAATTATGAAACTTTGGCTGAACAGCGCTTGTTCCCGTCTCTAATATGGAGACGCATGATGCATCCAGTCTGAGGCAGAATAGCTCTTCAGCTCATAAAGCACCTGTAGAGACATTTGATCACACACAAAGTTTATGTGGAGCAGAAGCGGTCGGGCCACGGCAGGTGAAATGTTACTAGCCTACATGAAGTGAAACTGTTTAATTGTAACATTAATATGTTACTGGACACGCTGGTCTGGTTGGTTAGACCAGTGTTTGAAGTGGAAAACACACACACACACACACACACACACACACACACACACACACACACACACCAATTAAAATAATGCTGATAGCGTGGACTAGAAGACAGGTGATGGTTTACGTATTTAAATGATGATCAGGCTGCTGTAAAATGTAATCTCCATCCACATCCAGACACAATTATCCTCTATTCTTTCTCTATTTGCTCTGCTCTTGTCTGGGCTGACGTAGCTGACGGTGCGCGCGGCGCGCCTAACTAGGCTGATGCACATTTTACGCATTTGGAGAGATGGGCTGGATGCTTTGCGTTTACTGGAAGATGGCCCACTTAACGCACGGGTGTAGACTAAATATTAATGACAAATGAATGAAAATTAAATTGGGAGTTTTTATTTCATATTTTATAAATAAAAATGACGGGGGAACACGTTTATGACGTCTTTTTAAACGAAATTTTCTAGCGCGACCTGCCTGCTTCACTTAAGTCACTGCTTATTAAGGTCTGTCCAGAATTACCGTGGCCCACCCAAAAATGAAAACCTGGTGCTGCGCCTGTTATAAACCTCTGTAAATTGTTGTTCTTCACTTTATCAAACTCCGACTTTGTACAGCTAATGTCAAGATGTAAATTTATGAATTCAGTCGGGCTCTTCCGTCCCTCCCTCTTCTGCTCTCCTGGAAACCCGACATCGGCTGTCAGAAGAGGGAGGTGAAGAAGGAGATGAGGCAAACAGAGTGAGTGTGATGTAGAGAAACCAGACTGGTGTGGAGGTGAGCAAAACAGCTGGAAAAGTGTGGGTGTTGAATCCCCCACGGGTGCGACGCCCATGCGAACGACCGGTACCGGCTGCTGTCACCTGTTGTGAGCAGCTCTCTGCTGTCTGAGGGTAGGCCCCGCCCACAACGCCGCAGCTGCTGTGGCTCCCAGTGTTTTCTTTACTGTGGGAAATGGGTAATAATGGCTCTTTGATGGGAACAGGTTGCCGACCCCTGGTATAAGATCTGAGCTGGTACAACAAAAATCCTCATCAGCAGGCATTTTATAAAGTGGGGGGGGACACAGCTGCCAATCACAAATTTTGCCGGGGACATGTCCCCGGCGTCCCCGGTTAATATGACGCCTATGTATGTAACGTCCACCAGACAGATTATAAACATGCAAAGGGGTTGAAAAAAACACGGTTTACTGGGCCCCCCCAGAAAAACCCACTGCCCCTCCAGGTGAAGTCCTCTGGCACCGGGTCTGTCCCTGTAATGTATGTGATTCATGTCGTTTCATGTTTGGTTGTCTTTAGCTGTGAAAACTTGTGTAAAATTACACAATGAATACTTTCAATTCAACCTGCCAAGTTAGTATCCATGTGCTGACAATGTAGTCATTGTGTTAATTCCCACAATGGAGGTGTTGCCATTACCAAACTTCACAGTAGTGTTCTCCTCAATTTCGTTCCCATTCGTGGGTGTGATGAAAGCACAGGAGAGGGCCAAGCTCACAGTCCTGGGGGACTCCTGTGGAGGTGGAGTGTAGGAGGTGTAACTGTTTGTGTGGAAGTCAGTCATCCGGTTGTAGATGGATTGAGTCGCTTTGCTTTCATATGAAACACCAAACAGCAGAATCACTGTGACTCTGGTCAGGGTCCAGGTGTGCCTGCACAAGGATTCCCAAAGCAACAGTTTCTCTGTTTAACTCAGAGTTACATAATAAAAGCACGGTGATGAACGCACTGATGGTTCAGAAAACCCGAGGATTTATGAGCTGGGTCTGTGAGAAAACAGCCCTTACAGAAACTAACACATGGGCAAAATCACATGTGATGAAACATGTTAAATACATGTGATGTGAGAAAAAGGTTTGGACACCTTTACGTGTGAATTTGGAACATTTTAACCCCGAGAACATGCTCAAGCCATGATTTTCCTTTAAGGGAGAAAAGGCTCAGAATGAGATAGGGAGTGTGTGTGTGCGTGTGTGTGTGTGTGTGTGTGTGTGTGTGTGTGTGTGTGTGTGTGTGTGTTTGGGGTGGTCATTTGTAGAATGATAAACTCATGTTGTACAACTATTCTTTAGATCCCTGGCCCCCTCTCATCCCCCCCCCCC
>SSNQ01034747.1:835307-867807 GCA_006942095.1 Nothobranchius kuhntae
CCCCCCCCCCCCCCCCCCCCCCCCCGGCCGTCAGATATCTGGAACTTTTCCCTGCTGTGTGAACGCAGCCGAAAGGACAAGTTCCGGTACAAAAGTGGTGTGTCTGAAAACACAGATCCGGTTAAAAACCGGATTGAATTGTCCACAAATGTTCCAGAATGTCTGTCTGAAAAGGGCTTAAGAGTCCTTCTAGATGCAAACGGTTTCATCTATCTGTTGTGACCCGGAAACATCACTGGACTGGAGAGTCGGTGCTGCAGTTATTCTACAAACCTCAGTGCCTCGAGGTCATCTGACATTTCTGACTTCTGGATCCATCAAGAGGGTCTCCCAAAGGGTGAGGTAGACACAACACGAATCGCGTCTGATATGGTTTGATAAGAATCAACTTCCTAGTTAACGCAAACCAAATTCTTTCCTTTTTACACCCAGAACTCAGTTCTTCAAGATATGAAAGTTCTGATAACCTCGCATTAACATATAGTCACCATACATCACCTTCTTTCCACCTAGATCTATCCATCACAGTAAATATTAGTTAACTTGTCATGTGTTTAATTGTTTGGAAAATAAATTCTTACTTTTTATAAACCTGATTCTCTTCTTGAATCAACATGAAGTGTTCTACGATCCCTGAATAAACAAAGAATTCTAAATCTTCTGGTTAAACAATAATGACCAATCAGACTGGATTTCCATATTTATATATTTACATTGGTCAAAGTGTAGTGTAGTATATTAAGCTTTAAAAGCACCCAAATACATACGGTAATTACCATCTCTTACACCATAAAGCCCTTTGCATTGACCATTTATGGCAGAAAGTGGGTGTGTGAGAGACGGGATGTGATCCATAAACACCTGAGCGCTCCTTCTCCTTCAGACTAACCAGACCTATAGATGTTCAGAGAGTTCTGGACAGTTAGGGTTAGGGTGAGTTGGACACCAAGTTTCTGAAATTAGCTTCAGACATCCTGGCATCCCCTCTGTCAGATATTTAACTTAGTTTTGACAACATGCAACATCCTATTATCTAGGAAACACAACAGGCAAGGCAGATTCCTTTTCTAGAGCATGTCATCATGCACAAAGGCCATTCAAAGTGCTGTACAGTGTAAAAATTATGTTAGCGTGGGCCACAAATGAGTTATAATCCAACTGGATGCAATAAACTCTCCCAGTAAGTTCTGCTTCAATGCTGGTGCAGAACAGTCCACACCAGAGTCAGCGAGCATCCAAAAGAAACTTCCCACAGCAACAAAAACCCAAAAACCATAAAACCCTGCTTACAAAGTTCTGGTAACAAATTACAAGAGCACAGCAGGTTCTATCATATTTAAAAAAATACATAGAAATGATAGAAACATTATAACAGTCAAAATACAACTGCTCAGCACTCATGGGTGGGAAAAGCAACGGAGAACAGCAAAGTTTTTAGCAACCACTTAGAACATGCTCCAGGTGGTGCAGATCTGATATTAAAGGGCAGTTGGGTTCAGCCTTTGGCAGCACAGGCTGAGTTAACCCACTATATAAAATGGTAATCAATACTATTGTAATAATTATAAACCAATGTTGACTCCAATATGTTATCTCCTTTTCAGTCTGGCCTCCAACCAAATGTTTCTACAAGTGCTCTCTTAAAACTCAGCAGCGGTATCTCATTTTCTTTGGATGCTAAAGAATCAACGGGTGCCATATTTATTGATTTAACCAAAGCTTATGACATAGCTGACCATTATCTTCTTTTAGGCACTGTATGCCAATAGGCATGTTTCCCCTACAAGAACGTTAGGGTAGATTTGCAGGAACCTTCCAACATGCGCGTCTCCACCTGACCGGGCCGCCCAAACGGCCGTTTTCAGGGACCTTCTGAGTACCTGCTCTGGAGGAGGTACTCCGAACGGTCTGGTCGAGTAACTGGGCGGAACCTCCGATTAACTCACGCTGATTGGTTGTAACTCACTAGGAAATTACATCAGCAGATGTCCAAAACAACCGGCAGCAGTAAAATTAGAAGATTAGCTGGTGAAGCAGAAAGGACGCAAGAACAAATAAGCCTCGACCGCATTTAAAATCTAATTCCTGACACCAGAAAACTCGGTAGCCTGGCAAGCCAGACTAAATAAATGTATTATTTAGTCTGGCCACGCTCCATTGACGGCTCTCGGTTGTGGGGCGGGTTCTACCGTTGTGTTTCAAATGATCTCCGCATTCCACTGGACAATGAATGTGACATACTCTTGTTTCACTCTGTTGCATCATCCCACCCACCAGGCATATAGAGTGCCCTGATTGGCCCACAAAGCGGATAAAGCTCTGTGATTTGTTCACTAAGCAGATAGAGCACTATGATTGGCCCACCATTATGGACCAATCACAGCTCTTTATGTGTTTGAAACCCCTCTAGAGAGCTGTGATTGGCTAGCCAGAGTCCTGGTAGGAGCTGCTGAGGTTCTAATGGAGCATGCCTAGACCATTCTTTGCAAAGCAAGAATTTGGTCTAGTTCACTAGGCTAAAAACTCGGTGGAATTCCCCCACAGACTTAATCAACAGGGCTCTTGTCCTCTGAATGGATTAAATTATCATATACTTCTATGAAATAAATACTTGTAATAATATTAATGTTACTTAGGGCCATTTTTGGGGCTGATCAGTGACATCTCTCACTGCCAACGCAGTTGTGATATGTTGACGTATGTGCAAGTTCTGAATGGAGACACAACAGCTGAGAGGACTGGGACATCCTATCTCCTGGTCAAGTTCCCATCCCTGGAACTACCCTGGAGTTCTGGTAATGGAAACACGCCTAATGTCTTTCCAGGAATGTCTCTACTCTGGTTCAACTCATATTTACAACGTGTCATATTTCAGGGAACTTCAGATTCAGATTTTAAAACTACTGATAGAGTACCACAGGGTTAATCGCTTGGACCATTGTTGTTTTCTATTTTTATAAATAACCTCCCACAGTTCTGTTCTTATGGTCAAATCATGTACGCCGATGATACCGTATTTTACACTCACCTAAAGGATTATTAGGAACACCACACTAATATGGTGTTTGACCCCTTTTGCCTTCAGAACTGCCTTAATTCTACGTGGCATTGATTCAACAAGGTGCTAAAAGCATTATTTAGAAACGTTGGCCCATATTGATAGGATAGCTTCTTGCAATTGATAGAGATTTGTGGGATGCACATCCAGGGCACGAAGCTTCCATTCCACCACATCCCAAAGATGCTCTATCGGGCTGACATCTGGTGACTGTGGGGGCCGTTGTATTAGTGAACTCATTGTCATGTTTGTAACGTCCAGCAATGGTCAGTTTAGGTACAGTCTGACCTTTCAACATCTATTCAACATCTGGCCAGAAAGGAGACACAACATTGCATTTGTTCCCTTTAAATGAGCCAGCCTTCATACCAGCTGGGGCTCACAGACTTCGCAGCCCTGAAAGATTAAAAATAACTTTCTTTCCCAAAGTCCCATCTGTCTGCCTCCAACAAAAGAACTCCAGCTCGAATCAGTTGCTAAAATCAAGAATGAGTTCCTAAATCAATATAAACTTCTTCCATGACTTATAATCTAGACAGTCATTAAATAAACATTTGTTTATTACTACTTATAATAATTATAGTATAATGAAATGCTTCTTTAATCTGTGCTCACTGAATGGGTGTTATATTATGTTTGTCTACTAAAACCTGCCATGTGTTCAACATTTTTTGACGACGAGGTCCTCACACCTGCATTCACACAATAAGTACGGTTAAGTTAAACTCCAACACATAACTTGCCCTTTAAACCAGTCAGAACATCCGGTATCAAAGATGGTGGGTTTCTGAGTTGTCTTGGTAACATCTCCCAATCTGTCAGCCTCTGACTGGCTGTGCAAATCATAACATCAAAACCTTAAAACTGGATCATGCTGAGTGATTCGTTAGTTCTAGAGAAGCTTCAGACCGGCCATCTGTCGCAACCTCTTGAACCATCAAAGATTTTGACATGTCGTCAAAACCTTTTTGAACCTACAAAGCTGAGACAGCAAAATAATTTCTGCAGAACAAAGCTGATATTATTAGACTCCTTAAGAGTCCTCCAGATGCACGGTTCCATCCAGGGGTGTATCAGTTTCAATCAATTTCCCTCTGGGATTAATAAAGTATTTTTGAATTTGAATTGAATTGAATTGAATTGTAACCATCATCTCAAAAGTGAGGGGGGCAATTTTTTTTTCCAGAGTTATTTATCATCTTGCATTCAATCTTACATTTCTTAGTAGATAAAAACATTTAATCACTAGTTTAGTTATTATTGAAGTGGTTCAAAGACAGTTCAAAGACAGTAATGATTATTACTATTATTTAATTTTTAAGTTACAGGGCACCACCTGCTTAGCATGAACAAATGACAGTTGAAATAGTAGTGGGCAATTTTTTCCAAAAATAAAGAATAAAAGATTCTTGAATACCCAACATTAATAACAGCACACAGCACCAGTGAACCAACTTTAGTTCTTTAAACTATAAATAATACAAATGTTAATTTTAGCTGCCAAATTCAGGTTAAGTTGAAAAAAAAAAGATCCATGAAGATCATTAAGGGCCAAATCACAACACCGAGTATAAAATGCTCAGCAAAACAACAGTGCTGGAAACAAAAATTATTGCCTAGCACATAAAATTTAACGAGTGTTGCAAAATAAGCCACATAATATAAAATGCATTAACGTAGAAAGTCACACAACACTGAACACAACATTGCAGGGAAATATGACAGCATATGTGCAAACATAATCAAGATAATGTCACGTTGAGGGTTAGGAGGAGGTTAGGACCCAAGATGCAGGAAACACCAGAAGACACGAGGCAGGAGCAGTTCAAAAGTAAAATCCTTTTTATTAGGATGAGGAACAAAAATCCAAAAGGGCAGGAAGCCAAAAACCAAAGTCCTGAATACCAGGAGAACAAAAGCTCACAGAGCACAAACCAAGAGACAAGGCACAAACAACGCTGACACCAAACAATGGACCGACAACAGAGAAGCAGACAGGGTTAAATACACTGGGGCGTGATGGGAGGCAGATGGGCTGCAGGTGTGTGGGGAGAGAAACCAGGTGAAAGCAATTAACTAATCAGGGAGGAAACTAACATGACCTAAGAGTAAAACCTAAACACAAGAAGAGCAGCAAACATAACTAATATTCTAAGGGGAAGGAAAACTACAAACACCGGTGGGAAAAAACACACTAAAGAGACTAATAAAATGAAAAGCTGAAACTATAAAAACTGCGGAGGGGTGACTGGGGAAGACTGAAGGAACACAGGACCTGGGAGAGAGGATCTGGAGGGCTGTAGATCTGGGAACACAGAAAGAGAAACTACAGGGGCGTGACTAAGGAGGACCATGGGGAGCACAGGACCTGGCGGGAGATACCTGGGGGGGAAGGAAACCTAGAGGGGCTGCAGCTCTGGGAACACCTGAGGATGACGTAGACAATGACACAGAGGGCGCTAGGATACACAGCAGGAGAACCTAGAGACGAATGGAGAACACAAGGAGACACATGAGGGGAGACGCAGACCATGACAGATAAAGAAAAATGGCATGATAAAAATGATAGATAGATGATAGAAATAATGCAGTAGTCAAATTATATCTGTAAATAAATAATAAACAAATACAAATATGTACTCTTCCTGGGCTACCTATTAAATTACAGTGAAAAACAGTTTAAGCGTTAATGGGAATAATTCTGAAAGATATTTGAAAACCCTCTCCTAAGGCCTGCCTGGTTTCTCCCATCTCTTACTAAGTTCTAATCTCTCCTTACCTTTGGAGACCCTCATCACCATCCCTGATGCTGTCCTTTGGTCTGATGTCTCCTCCCTGACTCTGCTCATTCTGTTGTGGCTGTATAGGTAAAGGTGGAAAATAAAATATTGGAACAGAGTTGGGATAAGCACCAGTAATATTACTATGGACATTAACCTCAAATCTCTTTATGCCATGTTTCTCAGCCACTTATATTATCTTTTCACCTACAGACTCTCCCTCACACTGCTCTTTCTATGTGGCCAAAAGACAAATAAATGGAACATGTGGAAAGCAAAGTGTTAAAATAAAACTAGGATGGGTTACAGTGAAAGTGGATTTTTTTTTTAAGTCCCTTAATGACAAAATTTCTCAGCCACTTATCCTATTTGCGTTTTACCTACAGACCCTCCCTGATTCTCCTGTTTATCGTGACAATATTTTTTCGTTCAAACTTGCGGAAAGTCACGGTGAGCACAAGTTCAGCACATAAGTAAAACAGAATTGGGTTTATTCCCAGCAATAACTAACTAGCAAAGGAGAAACACAGCATTGTTAACTAACTAACATGATGTTGGCAGTTAGGCTACCAAGCTATCATTTAGCTAACATTATCTGCACGCAGAAGCATAACTCAGCTTACACAGTTTGGTTGGAAAAAACTGTGCAAAGTTTTTTGCCTTTAACTGTCTCTGGCTGGTTTGCTGAACATTGTGCTGCTCCTCTGTTCACTCAGCAGTGGCACTGGATGCTCGCGTTAGCCTAAGGTGTGTTTAAAGATGGCTCGGAAAAATACGTTTCCCCAAATAAACGGATAAAACAGCTGAAAAAAAGTGCGGGGGACAGAGGGCACTGTAATGGGAAGTGAGGGGGACATGTCCCACTCGTACCCCGCGTGAATTACGCCCATGGTTCCATCCAGCTGTCGTGACCGGAGACCTCTCTGCACTAAAGAGTCGGTACCACGGTATTCTGCAGCCCTCCGGTGCCAGAGATCGGCCGACCCCTGTGACTTTCGGATCCACCGAGAGGGTCTCTCTGAAACGGGTGAAGGAGACATGACAGATTGTGTCTGATGTGTTTATGAAAGATAACAACCTCATAGTTCAGCGCAAAACCAAATTCTTTTTCATCCGGAGACGGCGCTCTCAGAGATTCAGAAGTTCTGACCTACATCACATTGACACGTAGCCTTCATCACATTTAGCTCCATCCAATCACAGAAAATGCTTAGTTCACTTATCATGTTATAATTTTAATAAAATAATTTCTTACTTTTATAAACCAGACTCTTTTCTGAATCGAAACAAAGTGTGTATAATTACTTAATAAAGCAAAAATCCTAGAATCTTCTGATTAAGCCCTATAATCTTCTAACATTTACAATAAAGATCAAGCAGGGTAATATTTTATATTTATATAGAATATCACATCTTCCTGGTCATAAGTACAAATAAATAATCCATTTGCCAACGCTACATGTTCAAGAAACCAATTTGAAATTATTGGAGCTTTATGACATGGTGCATTATCCTGCTGGAAGTAGCCATCAGAGGATGGGTACATGGTGGTCATGAAGGGATGGACATGATCAGAAACAATGCTCAGGTAGCCCATGGCATTTAAACCATGCCCAGTTGGCACTAAGAGGCCTAAAGTGTGCCAAGAAAACATCCCCCACACCATTACACCACCACCACCAGCCTGCACAGTGGTGACAAGGCATGATGGATCCATGTTCTCATTCTGTTTAGGCCAAATTCTGACTCTACCATTTGAATGTCTCAACAGAAATCGAGACTCATCAGACCAGGCTACATTTTGGTGAGCTCGTGCAAATTGTAGCCTCTTGTTCCTATTTGTAGTGGAGATGAGTGGTACCCGGTGGGCTCTTCTGCTGTTGTAGCCCATCCGCCTCAAGGTAGTGCGTGTTGTGGCTTCACAAATGCTTTGCTGCATTCTTCGGTTGAAACGAGTGGTTATTTCAGTCAAAGTTTCTCTTGAATCAGCTTGAATCAGTCGGCCCAGTCTCCTCTGACCTCCAGCATCAACAAGGCATTTTCATCCACAGGACTGCTGCTTACTGGATGTTTTTCCCTTTTCACACCATTCTTTGTAAACCCTAGAAATGGTTGTGGGTGAAAATCCCAGTTGAATGGCCTTTCTTAAATTATCCCCAAAACCATATTTAATTTTATTTAGCTCTTTTTGTAATTTAAGACATACTGAACAATTATTTTTATGTCTCCAGAATGAATAAAGACGAAGGTCATCGAGCTTCAGATCCACCGCTCCAGCAGACTGATAAATCCATTAATCTCTTTAGCGCATCCCTTTACGATCATTTGCAAATTACATGTTCTTGCTTTGACCACACTCATTCCTAATTGGCACGTTTCACCATCATACTGAACTTTACTGCACATGCACCTAAGGTTTTATAATTGCATACCTACCATGATTGTATCAAAGCAGAGGGATCGTTTTTAGGGGATAATATGTCGAGCCTGTGTGAATGTGAAGTATTGTTATGTGTTTTATATTTTAATTTTGTTTTCTGTGTGGTTTGCGCTAAGGACCCCTTTGAAAATACAACGAGGCATCTCAAGGGGAAATCATTTTCCCTTTTTTTTTGTCCTTTAACTTTTCACCATTTGTCTTGTCTGATTAAATTCCTCAGCACTACTCTACATAGACGAAAAAGCTGTTTTAAAACACTAATATTTACAGTTCTCTCTCTTACTCTGTCTGATTTAAACTTCGGCAGAATATTGACTCAATCTCATTATTCATTAGCTTCTAAGAGAGCCTCATCAAAGCCTAGATAGAAATGACTACACTCTCTGCAGAAAGTTAAAGTGATGAATCCTTTTGTTTAGAGGGCAAATTCTCTCTTAGTGCTCTCCTCACTGTCTCTAGCACTCTCTCTTTTCCTCATTACCCCATGCATCATATCTGCATGAGAACTGTATATCACTGGCTCACAGAGGCAGAGCAGCAGCTTCATGTGACGCCCACAGCATTTCCAGATTACCAGCAGAAAGTCATTTTAATGTGAGATTGGCGTATACTTAAATGAAGAGTGATGAAAGTGAGGATGAAAGAGATGAGAAAGAGAAAGATCAATGGCAAGAGCAAAGGGCAGTAATGCAATACATGTTCAAGGGTGAAGACTCAGCCAGAATAAAAACAAGAAGCTGCTGAGGTACTCCCTTGGGCCAATCACATAATTACAGGAAATCGTACATACTTAGCACAATTAGGTGTGTGTGTGTGTGTGTGTGTGTGTGTGTGTGTGTGTGTGTGTGTGTGTGTGTGTGTGTGTGTGTGTGTGTGTGTGTGTGTGTGTGTGTGTGTGTGTGTGTGTGAGTGGCTTGTGTGGGTGTGTCTGAATGAGTTCTGAACTAGTGGGCTTGCAGAGAGGCATAGAGTAATACATATTACATTCATTTGATTGAGTCCATGATCAAGAATTAATAAACATATTTTTTTCCATAACAGACTATCACTAGAATTACTCTTTTGTGTTTGTTTGGATGGGGGTGCCAACTGGTCTAGGACCCTGATAACAACGTGTCACAATACACTATTTTCTCCCTTTTTATATGTGCAAACCAAATATTTCTAATTCACAAATTAGTTCATATTTAAAATCACAATTTAAAACTTTTAATGTGTACTTTGATCTTTTCCATTAGTATTTCAAAATGTTGATGTCTAAGAGGAAATGACAGTTTGCTGTTTATGTGAGTCACCACCACATAGTGGCTCACTGGAGGTATGTTACCACTTTTGGTAGAACAATGTGAATTAAGACATTTAATACTCTGAAGATCTGAATCTGTTATGGACAATAAACAGATTTTGGTGTTTCAAAAGGAGACATTCTTCACATTTGTGTTTTTTCTTGTAGTTACACAGAAAAGTCATTTTCCCTTTACCTGCGCCATTTGCCCTGCACCTATTCTCAGCCTTCCTTCCTTTCACCTCCCCAGAAAGAGACCGTCTGGAAGGGAAGGAAATGAAGGATGATAAAATTGGCGGAAGTGTACAGCTCATCTGTAACAGGGAGACATACAGCTGAGATTGCTAGAGTCTTTAAAAATACAAGTTCTCTTCCTTTTGAACTTGTGTTAAACCAGATCCGTGGGGAAAAGGGGTAGCAGGGAGTAGGAGGGAGGAGTGTGTGGACAGTGAATACAGAAAAGCCAAAGGATGAAAATGGATCTAGAGACACAAGTGTGATGTGTGCAGTTCTTAGTTTTTAGAACATTTGTTTCCTAAAATAAAACAAAAGTAGTATCTTAAAGGTGCAGCAAACCCGGTTTACAGGATGATTACCTTGCAAGCTGTACTCAGGGCCAAAAAACCCTTAAGAAACGTTTACATCAGCAGGGACAATATTCCAACTATAAATCCATCTGGAGCCGATAGAATAGCTCATCCTGGCCTTGTGCCAATGCACAATCAATCAATCAATCAATCAATCAATCAATCAATCAATCACCTTTATTTATGAAGCAGCTTACAGGCATGAAGT
The DNA here is from genome assembly GCA_006942095.1 of Nothobranchius kuhntae. Taxonomy (NCBI): domain Eukaryota; kingdom Metazoa; phylum Chordata; class Actinopteri; order Cyprinodontiformes; family Nothobranchiidae; genus Nothobranchius; species Nothobranchius kuhntae. Next base: position 845,666 of record SSNQ01034747.1, read on the forward strand.
GCTGTACAATAGAAATAAAATCATATAAACCAGTAAAAATGTTTACTAGAGCATAAAAGCATGCAGACGTAACAGCAACTGCTAACCCACAGAGTTAAAAGCCAGATCATACAAAAAGGTCTTCGCCTCGTTTTAAAATCCGTACCGATGAGGAAAGCCGAATGGTTAAGGGAAGGGCACCCACAGTCTGGGACCTGCCCAGTGGCTGCTGCAGCACAGCTAATCCTGTTAGCTCTGGTAAGAATAAGAACGGCATTCCGGGAAACCACAACATGCACACAGGTTCTAACTGCAAAATAATCCACATATTTTACCACGATCTCCCCTGAGACCAAACAAACTCCATGCTGAGCTAGCAGAGCTAGCGTGCCTGCAGGACTACTGACCATTCTGGTACATTTTTCAGTGTTATATTAATGAAAACGGTGAAGCTGGTAACACTTGTTTTATTTCTCTGTAGATTAAAGCTTATGTCCCATTAGTTATCACGCACACAGGTGAAATTCATCTCTGCATTTGACCCATCCCCGTGGGGCGTGGTGAGCTGCAGCGGGGGCTGCACTCGGGAACTACTGGGTGGTTTAAATTAAATGATACTGGAACAGCTTGATGCAGCAGAGGTTCTGAATGTTGAGTTAGCTCGTCTAGCAGCACAGAAATAAAACAAGTACTGTCATGGTCAGACCTAGTGACGATCAGCTGGATCCAACAACACCCAAACACAGAGAAAGATTTTAAAGAGTTTATTAAAGGACTTGTTAATGCGATCGAGACCAGCTGGAGTCAGTTCCGGGGGGCGTGGCCATCTGAGAACAGCAACGGTGCTCAGCGGTGAGGGATGCTGATGAAGGTGAGAGCTCAGATTCAGGCTGGAGCTGAGGCAATAGACGGGTTCCGTGGTCAGGCAGAGGTCAGTGATAAACAGGCAGACAGACAGGTTCAAACGCTCGAAAGACTGTGACAGGGCAGCAGACGATCTCGCCCTGAGCAGCAGGAGCCAGGTGCTTAAATAGGGAGCAGCACAGGTGAAATTAATCAGCCTGATGACTGCTGCTGCAGGGAGACAGGGAAACACAGAGGTCAGGGCATCATCATGACAAGTACACAACAAAAGTAAACAAACTGTACCAATTTCAAACCACCAAATAGTTATCAAGCGCGGCCATTGCTACAGCTCACCGCTCCCCACGGGGATGGGTTAGACAAGTAGGACAGTTTTCACCACACCAGTGTGTGTGACAACTATGGGACTTTAATCTTTAACCCACGTCAGGCAGGTTGGGTCACCTAGCTCAATCTGTTCTCTTTGTTCTATTCCAGAGAAAAACACTCTGGCCTACCAGCGGATGTTTCAGAAGCTACACGACCGATGAAACATTGTCATCTGCTACAATGATAACGCAGAAAGAACAGAGCCACAGATTGTTTAAGCTAGCTGTCTGAGGGGAAGCCCTTGTGATACTTAATAGTGATGTGTCGGTCGCGAACGAACCGGCTCTAACGGCTGGCTCTTTGAAGTGAACGGCGGGAGCCGGCTCGTCATTGGGAGCCATCCCCTCCCCTCCCCCCTCCCCCCCCCCCTGCCTTGGTGAAAGCTACAGGCGATTGGTCAACATGTGTAACTGTGTGTCCAGACTGTCCACACACAGAGCAGTAGGGGCGGGGAAGAGGGAGGATCACACTCAGACACACAGCAGAGCACATGTGGGAGGAGGGAGACGAGAGGGAATGAGGAGGAGGAAAAAGGCGAGCGAGAGAGAGGAGAGTGCGATGAAGACGGTGAGAAAATGAGTGCCAGCAGTAGGGAAGTGGAGATTTCTTATAGTGTTCAGTTATTAAATCATAGAAATGATAAATATTTAATTTATTGCTTTTTTTACATTAGTAAATTATTTTACATATAGTTTTGCATTATTGTGGTTATAAATGTACTCTACGCAACAGAAAATCTGAGGAGCCACTTGGGAGCCAAAATAGCTGGCTCTTTTTGGTGAGCTGAGCCAAAAGAACCAGCTCTCTAAAAAGAGCCGTAATTCCCATCACTAATACTTAAGCAGCTGCTAGCACTGAAACTGGAATCGATCTTCTGTTGCACTATTTAAAAACATTAGATGGCATTAAAATTCCAGCCGTGGAAATCCCAAAATGTTTCCAGCTGAGGTTTTAATAATATTTGACATGTTTTTCAAAATGAAACTCCCTCTGACCAGTACCTTAGAATCTTATTATTTATGTTTTACTTTCCCTTTTGTTCTTGTTGTGAAAATAACTGCTGCTGTAAAGCTAACCCCCCACTGAGACAGTAAAGGGACTCTCTCTCTCTCTCTCTCTCTCTCTCTCTCTCTCTCTCTCTCTCTCTCTCTCTCTCTCCACCTTTTCGTCTCAGAGACAACCATTTGAGTCGTGTGTATCGGAGCCTCACACATGTATTTGACGCTGTTTCAAATGCGTCGGCATGCAGACAGGCGTATCATTTGAACGCTGCTGTCAGGTGTGTTTTAGGAGTACATTTTTAACATTCAGTGAATGAACAAATGGGAACCAAAAGCTACAGAAATCACAACTAAAATACCTGCTGCTTCAAAGATGAAACATCCTTTCATGTTTGGAGGAGGAGGTGTGTAGTAGCTCTTTCAGGATCAATAGAAGGAAAGGATTTGAAACAATTGAACATCAGGAAAACCCAAAGAGAAACGTATTGATTGAAGTTAGTGTTTGAAGAAGGAAAATCCCTCCTATCTCCCAAAACATACCTGAGCAAAACATTGTGTGACCTGCTAAATTACCCTTTTCCAGCATGGCAACAGCTGCTCCAGACACATTTTGCTACACTGCAGCTTCCCTCAGAGCAAACCAGATGTCACAGATGTTACACAGCCTGTGCACAGAGGCATGGATGCTCCACATCATTTCAAACTGAGAGCCATAAAGAAGTGTGGTGCAGGACTGAGATGAAGGGAAGTCGTGACAGTGAAGGGGTTTGGATCAAACATCGTATCGTACATACAGAGATTACAACGTGGTCTGTGTCCCGTCTTGTGTTACTGATTAGAAACCAGCACTGAGGGCAATTAAAGTATGTTTTATTGTGGCCCATATTTAATTCAGACTATTATTTCATGTTGCTTTGGACGATTTTCAATAACCAGGCTCCTGAGCCAGTGTTAAAAGCATGTAGGTGAGTGTTTAAAGCATGTAGGTGAGTGTTTAAAGCATGTAGGTGAGTGTTTAAAGCATGTAGGTGAGTGTTTAAAGCATGTAGGTGAGTGTTTAAAGCATGTAGGTGAGTGTTTAAAGCATNAAATTAGATGTAAGCTATAATTTCCAGCTGTTGCCTGGAACCGGTGCTAACCACGTCGCAAACGTGGGATTAGCCATCCAGTTACCATTAAACTTGCACTTCCCCATGGCGCAATCTCCCACTAGCTTAACCAGCTAATGTGCTCATCTAAAAATAGCCCCTTTTCACAACCAACTGAATGTGTATGGTTCCGCTTACGCCAATATCATACACAAAAAATGCTGAACACAAACTAGAAATTCATGAAAATTTTATAGAAATAAAAGAATCTTGTTTATTGGGTCTTTGGTAATTTAAGACATTTGGAAACTGGATTTAAGGATTATTTGTCATTTTAAAGGATTTTTAGGGCCTAAAATTTGGAAAAGCTAATTTAATACTTTTTAAGACTTTTTAAAGACCCGCAGATACCCTGTAGAGAAAGCTATGGAACGGCCGTCCGGAGCGAAACCTCTTTAACCCAGAGCATTTTTGACAAGCTGTTAAAACCCTGCTAAAAGCTGCCTACCGCTGACACAGCAAACGGTTCCTGCAGAACAAAGCTGATACTGTTCCGACTCCCTAAAGCCCCCTTCAGACAGGCCATGAAAAACGGAAATGTTCCGGACTCTGTCCGTAAGACCTTTGTGTCTGAATACAAACATCCAGATAACGTGTTCCGGAATTTTACCGGACGAAGCCCCTAGTAACAGGTCCGGACATGTTATGGACAGGGTGGCTGCTTCAGACTGGTGAGGTAAAGTTCCGGACAAGGGGGAGGAGGAGGGGACCGGGGGACGCTGTGCGCACCTATATTACCCGTTGCTGCAGCATGCGGCGAACCACCGCAGCTCGCCTTTCAAGGTACCGTCTAGACGCGCGACGGAGCGCTTCACACCGCTTCAGTGATTCTTTTAACCTTTGAGCTTCATCATCCAGGTCTCTTATGCGTCTTCGTGTGCGCAGAATTATGCTTAAGCGCCTCGTGATTTTTATCTTGAGAGGCGCTATAGAAATGATATCTTCTTCATAACATGTCGTCAAAACCTTTTTGAACCTACAAAGCTGAGACAGCAAAATAATTTCTGCAGAACAAAGCTGATATTATTAGACTCCTTAAGAGTCATCCAGATGCACGGTTCCATCCAGGGGTGTAACCATCATCTCAAAAGTGAGGGGGGCAATTTTTTTTTCAGAGTTATTTATCATCTTGCATTCAATCTTACATTTCTTAGTAGATAAAAACATTTAATCACTAGTTTAGTTATTAGTGAAGTGGTTCAAAGACAGTTCAAAGACAGTAATGATTACTATTATTTAATTTTTAAGTTACAGGGCACCACCTGCTTAGCATGAACAAATGACAGTTGAAATAGTAGTGGGCAATTTTTTCCAAAAATAAAGAATAAAAGATTCTTGAATACCCAACATTAATAACAGCCACACAGCACCAGTGAACCAACTTTAGTTCTTTAAACTATAAATAATACAAACGTTAATTTTAGCTGCCAAACTCAGGTTAAGTTGAAAAAAAAAAAAGATCCATGAAGATCATCAAGGGCCAAATCACAACACCGAGTATAAAATGCTCAGCAAAACAACAGTGCTGGAAAAAAAAATTGCCAAGCACATAAAATTTAACGAGTGTTGCAAAATAAGCCACATAATATAAAATGCATTAACGTAGAAAGTCACACAACACTGAACACAACATTGCAGTGAAATATGACAGCATATGTGCAAACATAATCAACATAATGTCACGTTGAGGGCTAGGAGGAGGTTAGGACCCAAGATGCAGGAAACACCAGATGACACGAGGCAGGAGCGGTTCAAAAGTAAAATCCTTTTTATTAGGATGAGGAACAAAAATCCAAAAGGGCAGGAAGCCAAAAACCAAAGTCCTGAATACCAGGAGAACAAAAGCTCGCAGAGCACAAACCAAGAGACAAGGCACAAACAACGCTGACACCAAACAATGGGCCGACAACAGAGACGCAGACAGGGTTAAATACACTGGGGCATGATGGGAGGCAGATGGGCTGCAGGTGTGTGGGGAGAGAACCAGGTGAAAGCAATTAACTAATCAGGGAGGAAACTAACATGACCTAAGAGTAAAACCTAAACACAAGAAGAGCAGCAAACATAACTAATATTCTAAGGGGAAGGAAAACTACAAACACCGGTGGGAAAAAACACACTAAAGAGACTAATAAAATGAAAAGCTGAAACTATAAAAACTGCGGAGGGGTGACTGGGGAAGACTGAAGGAACACAGGACCTGGGAGAGAGGATCTGGAGGGCTGTAGATCTGGGAACACAGAAAGAGAAACTACAGGGGCGTGACTAAGGAGGACCATGGGGAGCACAGGACCTGGCGGGAGATACCTGGGGGGGAAGGAAACCTAGAGGGCCTGCAGCTCTGGGAACACATGAGGATGACGTAGACAATGACACAGAGGGCGCTAGGATACACAACAGGAGAACCTAGAGACGAATGGAGAACACAAGGAGACACATGAGGGGAGACGCAGACCATGACAGATAAAGAAAAATGGCATGATAAAAATGATAGATAGATGATAGAAATAATGCAGTAGTCAAATTATATCTGTAAATAAATAATAAACAAATACAAATATGTACTCTTCCTGGGCTACCTATTAAATTATAGTGAAAAACAGTTTAAGCGTTAATGAGAATAATTCTGAAAGATATTTGAAAACCCTCTCCTAAGGCCTGCCTGGTTTCTCCCATCTCTTACCAAGTTCTAATCTCTCCTTACCTTTGGAGACCCTCATCACCATCCCTGATGCTGTCCTTTGGTCTGATGTCTCCTCCCTGACTCTGCTCATTCTGTTGTGGCTGTATAGGTAAAGGTGGAAAATAAAATATTGGAACAGAGTTGGGATAAGCACCAGTAATATTACTATGGACATTAACCTCAAATCTCTTTATGCCATGTTTCTCAGCCACTTATATTGTCTTTTCACCTACAGACTCTCCCTTACACTGCTCTGTCTATGTGGCCAAAAGACAAATAAATGGAACATGTGGAAAGCAAAGTGTTAAAATAAAACTAGGATGGGTTACAGTGAAAGTGGAATTTTTTTTAAGTCCCTTAATGACAAAATTTCTCAGCCACTTATCCTATTTGTGTTTTACCTACAGACCCTCCCTGATTCTCCTGTTTATCGTGACAATATTTTTTCTTTCAAACATGCGGAAAGTCACGGTGAGCACAAGTTCAGCACAGAAATAAAACAGAATTGGGTTTATTCCCAGCAATAACTAACTAGCAAAGGAGAAACACAACATTGTTAACTAACTAACATGATGTTGGCTGTTAGGCTACCAAGCTATCATTTAGCTAACATTATCTGCACGCAAAAGCATAACTCAACTTCACAGTTTGGTTGGAAAAAACTGTGCAAAGTTTTTTGCCTTTAACTGTCTCTGGCTGGTTTGCTGAACATTGTGCTGCTCCTCTGTTCACTCAGCAGTGGCACTGGATGCTCGTGTTAGCCTAAGGTGTGTTTAAAGATGGCTCGGAAAAATACGTTTCCCCAAATAAACAGATAAAACAGCTGAAAAAAAGTGCGGGGGACAAAGGGCACTGTAATGGGAAGTGAGGGGGACATGTCCCATGCGTACCCCACGTGAATTACGCCCATGGTTCCATCCAGCTGTCGTGACCGGAGACCTCTCTGCACTGAAGAGTCGGTACCACGGTATTCTGCAGCCCTCCGGTGCCAGAGATCGGCCGACCCCTGTGACTTTCGGATCCACCAAGAGGGCCTCTCTGAAACGGGTGAAGGAGACATGACAGATTGTGTCTGATGTGTTTATGAAAGATAACAACCTCATAGTTCAGCGCAAAACCAAATTCTTTTTCATCCGGAGACGACGCTCTCGGAGATTCAGAAGTTCTGACCTACATCACATTGACACATAGCCTTCATCACATTTAGCTCCATCCAATCACAGAAAATGCTTAGTTCACTTATCATGTTATAATTTTAATAAAATAATTTCTTACTTTTATAAACCAGACTCTTTTCTGAATCGAAACGAAGTGTGTATAATTACTTAATAAAGCAAAAATCCTAGAATCTTCTGATTAAGCCCTATAATCTTCTAACATTTACAATAAAGATCAAGCAGGGTAATATTTTATATTTATATAGAATATCACATCTTCCTGGTCATAAGTACAAATAAATAATCCATTTGCCAACGCTACATGTTCAAGAAACCAATTTGAAATGATTGGAGCTTTATGACATGGTGCATTATCCTGCTGGAAGTAGCCATCAGAGGATGGGTACATGGTGGTCATGAAGGGATGGACATGGTCAGAAACAATGCTCAGGTAGCCCGTGGCATTTAAACCATGCCCAGTTGGCACTAAGGGGCCTAAAGTGTGCCAAGAAAACATCCCCACACCATTACACCACCACCACCAGCCTGCACAGTGGTGACAAGGCATGGTGGACCCATTTTCTCATTCTGTTTACGCCAAATTCTGACTCTACCATTTGAATGTCTCAACAGAAATCGAGACTCATCAGACCAGACAACATTTTGGTGAGCTGGTGCAAATTGTAGCCTCTTGTTCCTATTTGTAGTGGAGATGAGTGGTACCCGGTGGGCTCTTCTGCTGTTGTAGCCCATCCGCTTCAAGGTTGTGCGTGTTGTGGCTTCACAAATGCTTTGCTGCATTCTTCGGTTGTAACGAGTGGTTATTTCAGTCAAAGTTTCTCTTGAATCAGCTTGAATCAGTCGGCCCATTCTCCTCTGACCTCCAGCATCAACAAGGCATTTTCATCCACAGGACTGCTGCTTACTGGATGTTTTTCCCTTTTCACACCGTTCTTTGTAAACCCTAGAAATGGTTGTGGGTGAAAATCCCAGTTGAATGGCCTTTCTTAAATTATCCCCAGTATCTAAAACCATATTTAATTTTATTTAGCTCTTTTTGTAATTTAAGGCATACTGAACGATTATTTTTATGTCCCCAGAATGAATAAAGACGAAGGTCATCGAGCTTCAGATGATAAATCCATTAATCTCTTTAGCGCATCCCTTTACGATCATTTGCAAATTACATGTTCTTGCTTTGACCACACTCATTCCTAATTGGCACGTTTCACCATCATACTGAACTTTACTGCACATGCACCTAAGGTTTTATAATTGCATACCTACCATGATTGTATCAAAGCAGAGGGATCGTTTTTAGGGGATAATATGTCGAGCTGTGTGAATGTGAAGTATTGTTATGTGTTTTATATTTTAATTTTGTTTTCTGTGTGGCTTGCCCTGAGGACCCCTTCAAAAATAAGACGAGGCATCTCAAGGGGAAATCCTTTTCCCTTTTTTTTGTCCTTTAACTTTTCACCCTTTGTCTTGTCTGATTAAATTCCTCAGCACTGCTCTACATAGACGAAAAAGCTGTTTTAAAACACTAATATTTACAGTTCTCTTTCTTACTCTGTCTGATTTAAACTTAGGCAGAATATTGACTCAATCTCATTATTCATTAGCTTCTAAGAGAGCCTCATCAAAGCCTAGATAGAAATGACTACACTCTCTGCAGAACGTTAAAGTGATGAATCCTTTTGTTTAGAGGGCAAATTCTCTCTTAGTGCTCTCCTCACTGTCTCTAGCACTCTCTCTTTTCCTCATTACCCCATGCATCATATCTGCATGAGAACTGTATATCACTGGCTCACAGAGGCAGAGCAGCAGCTTCATGTGACGCCCACAGCATTTCCAGATTACCAGCAGAAAGTCATTTTAATGTGAGATTGGCGTATACTTAAATGAAGAGTGATGAAAGTGAGGATGAAAGAGATGAGAAAGAGAAAGATCAATGGCAAGAGCAAAGGGCAGTAATGCAATACATGTTCAAGGGTGAAGACTCAGCCAGAATAAAAACAAGAAGCTGCTGAGGTACTCCCTTGGGCCAATCACATAATTACAGGAAATCGTACATACTTAGCACAATTAGGTGTGTATGTGTGTGTGTGTGTGTGTGTGTGTGTGTGTGTGTGTGTGTGTGTGTGTGTGTGTGTGTGTGTGTGTGTGTGTGTGTGTGTGTGTGTGTGTGTGTGCGTGTGTGTGTGTATATGTGTGGAGGAGAGAGGGGGGGTGTGTGTGTGTGTGTGTGTGTGTGTGTGTGTGTGTGTGTCTGAATGAGTTCTGAACTAGTGGGCTTGCAGAGAGGCATAGAGTAATACATATTACATTCAGTTGATTGAGTCCATGATCAAGAATTAATAAACATATTTTTTTCCATAACAGACTATCACTAGAATTACTCTTTTGTGTTTGTTTGGAGGGGGGTGCCAACTGGTCTAGGACCCTGATAACAACGTGTTACAATACACTATTTTCTCCTTTTTTATATGTGCAAACCAAATATTTCTAATTCACAAATTAGTTCATATTTAAAATCACAATTTAAAACATTTAATGTGTATTTTGATCTTTTCCATTATTATTTCAAAATGTTGATGTCTAAGAGGAAATGACAGTTTGCTGTTTATGTGAGTCACCACCACATAGTGGCTCACTGGAGGTATGTTACCACTTTTGGTAGAACAATGTGAATTAAGACATTTAATAGTCTGAAGATCTGAATCTGTTATGGACAATAAACAGATTTTAGGGTTTCAAAATAAGACATTCTTCACATTTGTGTTTTTTCTTGTAGTTACACAGAAAAGTCATTTTCCCTTTACCTGCACCTCTTGCCCTGCACCTATTCTCAGCCTTCCTACCTTTCACCTCCCCAGAAAGAGACCGTCTGGAAGGGAAGGAAATGAAGGATGATAAAATTGGCGGAAGTGTACAGCTCATCTGTAACAGGGAGACATACAGCTGAGATTGCTGGAGTCTTTAAAAATACAAGTTCTCTTCCTTTTGAACTTGTGTTAAACCAGATCCGTGGGGAAAAGGTGTAGCAGGGAGTAGGAGGGAGGAGTGTGTGGACAGTGAATACAGAAAAGCCAAAGGATGAAAATGGATCTAGAGACACAAGTGTGATGTGTGCAGTTCTTAGTTCTTAGAAAATTTGTTTCCTAAAATAAAACAAAAGTAGTATCTTAAAGGTGCAGCAAACCCGGTTTACAGGATGATTACCTTGCAAGCTGTACTCAGGGCCAAAAAACCCTTAAGAAACGTTTACATCAGCAGGGACAATATTCCAACTATAAATCCATCTGGAGCCGATAGAATAGCTCATCCTGGCCTTGTGCCAATGCCCAATCAATCAATCAATCAATCGATCAATTAATCACCTTTATTTATGAAGCAGCTTACAGGCATGAAACATGCCACCAAAGTGCTGTACAATAGAAATAACAACATATAAACCAGTAAAAATGTTTACTAGAGCATAAAAGCATGCAGACGTAACAGCAACAGCTAACCCATAGAGTTAAAAGCCAGATCATACAAAAAGGTCTTCGCCTCATTTTAAAATCCGTACCGATGAGGAAAGCCGAATGGTTAAGGGAAGGGCACCCGCAGTCTGGGACCTGCCCAGTGGCTGCTGCAGCACAGCTAATCCTGTTAGCTCTGGTAAGAATAAGAACGGCATTCAGGGAAACCACAACATGCACACAGGTTCTATCTACAAAATAATCCACATATTTTACCACGATCTCCCCTGAGACCAAACGAACTCCATGCAGAGCTAGCGTGCCTGCAGGACTACAGACCATTCTGGCACATTTTTCAGTGTTATATTAATGAAAACGGTGAAGCTGGTAACACTTGTTTTATTTCTTTGTAGATTAAAGCTTAAGTTCCATTAGTCATCACGCACACAGGTGAAATTCATCTCTGCATTTGACCCATCCCCGTGGGGTGCGGTGAGCTGCAGCGTGGGCTGCACTCGGGAACTACTGGGTGGTTTAAATTAAATGACACTGGAACAGCTTGATGCAGCAGAGGTTCTGAATGCTGAGTTAGCTCGTCTAGCAGCACAGAAATAAAACAAGTACTGTCACGGTTAGACCTAGTGACGATCAGCTGGATCCAACAACACCCAAACACAGAGAAAGATTTTAAAGAGTTTATTAAAGGACTTGTTAATGCGATCGAGACCAGCTGGAGTCGGTTCCGGGGGGCGTGGCCATCTGAGAACAGCAACGGTGCTCAGCGGTGAGGGATGCTGATGAAGGTGAGAGCTCAGATTCAGGCTGGAGCTGAGGCAATAGACTGGTTCCGTAGTCAGGCAGGGGTCAGTGATAAACAGGCAGACAGACAGGTTCAAACACTCGAAAGACTGTGACAGGGCAGCAGACGATCTCGCCCTGAGCAGCAGGAGCCAGGTGCTTAAATAGGGAGCAGCACAGGCGAAATTAATCAGCTTGATGACTGCTGCTGCAGGGAGACAGGGAAACACAGAGGTCAGGGCATCATCATGACAAGTACACAACAAAAGTAAACAAACTGTACCAATTTCTGTTCTGAAGACGTTCACCATCCTTCCACGTCAGCTATGCCAGTAAGTGTCCACTTGTCTGGATGCGGGTTTCCATCCATTTATTATCTGTACCCTCTTGTCCATGCAGGGCAGTGGGTGTAACCAGCTCAGTGGCCAAGTGGTAGAGTGTCCGCCCTGGAACTGGGAGTTCGGAGTTCAAATCCCAGTCGGGTCATACCAAAGACCTGTGTGACCCTCAAATTTAAAGTGTTGGACTGGGGGGTTACACCACCAAATAGTTATCAAGCGCGGCCATTGCTGCAGCTCACCGCTCCCCACGGGGATGGGTCAGACACGTAGGACAGTTTTCACCACACCAGTGTGAGTGACAACTATGGGACTTTAATCTTTGATCCACGTCAGGCAGGTTGGGTCACCTAGCTCAATCTGTTCTCTTTGTTCTATTCCAGAGAAAAACACTCTGGCCTACCAGCGGATGTTTCAGAAGCTACACGGCCGATGAAACATTGTCATCTGCTACAATGCTAACGCAGAAAGAACAGAGCCACAGATTGTTTAAGCTAGCTGTCTGAGGGGAAGCCCTTGTGATACTTAATAGTGATGTGTTGGTCGCAAACGAACCGGCTCACACACACAGAGCAGTAGGGGCGGGGGAAGAGGGAGGATCACACTCAGACACACAGCAGAGCACATGCGGGTGGAGGGAGACAAGAGGGAATGAGGAGGAGGAAAAAGGCGAGCGAGAGAGAGGAGAGTGCGACGAAGACGGTGAGAAAATGAGCGCCAGCAGTCGGAAAGTAGAGATTTCTTAAAGTGTTCAGTTATTAAATCCATAGAAATGATAAATATTTGATATATTGCTTTTTTTAAAATCATTTTACATATAGTTTTGCATTATTTTGGTTATAAATGTACTCTACGCAACAGAAAATCTGAGGAGCCACTTGGGAGCCAAAAGAGCCGGCTCTTTTTGGTGAGCTGAGCCAAAAGAACCGGCTCTCTAAAAAGAGAGCCCATCACTAAACTGAAACTGGAATCGATCTTCTGTTGCACTATTTAAAAACAATAGATGGTATTAAAATTCCAGCCGTGGAAATCCCAAAATGTTTTCAGCTGAGGTTTTAATAATATTTTACATGTTTTTCAAAATGAATCTCCCTCTGACCAGTACCTTAGAATCTTATTATTTATGTTTTACTTTCCCTTTTGTTCTTGTTGTGAAAATAACTGCTGCTGTAAAGGTAACCCCCCACTGAGACAGTAAAGGGACTCTCTCTCTCTCTCTCCCTCTCTCTCTCTCTCTCTCTCTCTCTCCACCTTTTCGTCTCAGAGACAACCATTTGAGTCGTGTGTATCGGAGCCTCACACGCGTATTTGACGCTGTTTCAAATGCGTCGGCATGCAGACGCCTGTCTTGCGGACAGCTTTGAGAAGACAGGCGTATCATTTGAACGCTGCTGTCAGGTGTGTTTTAGGAGTACATTTTTAACATTCAGTGGATGAACAAATGGGAACCAAAAGCTACAGAAATCACAACTAAAATACCTGCTGCTTCAAAGATGAAACATCCTTTCATGTTTGGAGGAGGAGGTGTGTAGTAGCTCTTTCAGGATCAATAGAAGGAAAGGATTTGAAACAATTGAACATCAGGAAACCCAAAGAGAAACGTATTGATTGAAGTTAGTGTTTGAAGAAGGAAAATCCCTCCTATCTCCCAAAACATACCTGAGCAAAACATTGTGTGACCTGCTAAATTACCCTTTTCCAGCGTGGCAACAGCTGCTCCAGACACATTTTGCTACACTGCAGCTTCCCTCAGAGCTAACCAGATGTCACAGATGTTACACAGCCTGTGCACAGAGGCATGGATGCTCCACATCATTTCAAACTGAGAGCCATAAAGAAGTGTGGTGCAGGACTGAGATGAAGGGAAGTCGTGACAGTGAAGGGGTTTGGATCAAACATCGTATCGTACATACAGAGATTACAACGTGGTCTGTGTCCCGTCTTGTGTTACTGATCAGAAACCAGCACTGAGGGCAATTAAAGTATGTTTTATTGTGGCCCATATTTAATTCAGACTATTATTTCATGTTGCTTTGGACGATTTTCAATAACCAGGCTCCTGAGCCAGTGTTAAAAGCATGTAGGTGAGTGTTTAAAGCATGTAGGTGAGTGTTAAAAGCATGTAGGTGAGTGTTAAAAGCATGTAGGTGAGTGTTAAAAGCATGTAGGTGAGTGTTTAAAGCATGTAGGTGAGTGTTTAAAGCATGTAGGTGATGTTAAAAGCATGTAGGTGAGTGTTAAAAGCATGTAGGTGAGTGTTTAAAGCATGTAGGTGATGTTAAAAGCATGCAGGTGAGTGTTAAAAGCATGTAGGTGAGTGTTTAAAGCATGTAGGTGAGTGTTTAAAGCATGTAGGTGAGTGTTTAAAGCATGTAGGTGATGTTAAAAGCATGTAGGTGAGTGTTTAAAGCATGTAGGTGAGTGTTAAAAGCATGTAGGTGAGTGTTTAAAGCATGTAGGTGAGTGTTTAAAGCATGTAGGTGATGTTAAAAGCATGCAGGTGAGTGTTAAAAGCATGTAGGTGAGTGTTTAAAGCATGTAGGTGAGTGTTTAAAGCATGTAGGTGAGTGTTAAAAGCATTTAGTTGAGTGTTTAAAGCATGTAGGTGAGTGTTTAAAGCATGTAGGTGAGTGTTTAAAGCATGTAGGTGAGTGTTAAAAGCATTTAGTTGAGTGTTTAAAGCATGTAGGTGAGTGTTTAAAGCATGTAGGTGAGTGTTTAAAGCATGTAGGTGAGTGTTAAAAGCATTTAGTTGAGTATTTAAAGCATGTAGGTGAGTATTTAAAGCATGTAGGTGAGTGTTTAAAGCATGTAGGTGAGTGTTTAAAGCATGTAGGTGAGTGTTAAAAGCATTTAGTTGAGTGTTTAAAGCATGTAGGTGATGTTAAAAGCATTTAGTTGAGTGTTTAAAGCATGTAGGTGATGTTAAAAGCATTTAGTTGAGTATTTAAAGCATGTAGGTGATGTTAAAAGCATTTAGTTGAGTATTTAAAGCATGTAGGTGAGTGTTAAAAGCATTTAGTTGAGTATTTAAAGCATGTAGGTGAGTGTTAAAAGCATTTAGTTGAGTGTTTAAAGCATGTAGGTGAGTGTTAAAAGCATTTAGTTGAGTGTTTAAAGCATGTAGGTGAGTGTTAAAAGCATTTAGTTGAGTGTTTAAAGCATGTAGGTGAGTGTTAAAAGCATGTAGGTGAGTGTTTAAAGCATGTAGGTGAGTGTTTAAAGCATGTAGGTGAGTGTTTAAAGCATGTAGGTGAGTGTTTAAAGCATGTAAGTGAGTGTTTAAAGCATGTAGGTGATGTGTTCTGTAGAAATAATCATGCATTACCATATCAGGCATTATCTCTCCAGTCAGACTCGACTCCATCAACTACAGCCTCTTATTCTAGCAGCTGGCAGATCTAATTGGCTCAATATTGATCTGATGGGTTTTGGGGCTTGAACCTGCAACCCTAGGTCATGGGGTAGACATCTAACTCCTCTTCCACCGTTTGCTTGTGTGTTTCTAAATCATCAGTGAGTGTTGGTGTTCCACAGGGCACTATGCCTCCATTAGGTAGCATGCTTTAGAGTTGCATGGTTTGTCACTATGTAAGTAATGACACCCAGCTACGGTTTATCAATGAAGTCAGATGATTAGGACGAGTCACATTAAAGGTCTGTCTCATGGACTCTACGGTTCAGAGGTCCTGCAACTTTTTACTCTTAAAACTCAAGTTATATAATGTATCATCAATAATAATAATAATAATAATAATAATAATAATACTAGTACTACTACTACTACTACTACTACTACTACTACTACTACTATGTTTATGCTTATTCATTTAGCAGACGCTTTTATCCAAAGCGACTTACAATTTATAACCTATAGGGCATGTTGTGATCTGTGGGGGAAACCGGAGTACCCGGAGGAAACCCACGCATGCATGGGGAGAACACGCAACTCCACGCAGAAAGGCCACAGTCGAGTTTTGAACCTGCAACCTTCGTGCTGCGAGGCAACAGTGCTAACAACTGCGCCACCATGCAGCCATACTTCTATTACTACTACTACCACTACCACTACTACTACTTCTACTACTATTACTACTACTACTACTACTAATAATAATAATACATTTAATTTAATGGCAGCTTTCAAGTCACCCAAGGTCACCTTACAGATAAAACTACATTTAAATTGGTAAATGTCCAGAATTTGATGTAGCACCTTCTAGAGTCCTGGAACCCCCAAGGAGCTTCACAACACAATCAGTCACTTACCCATTCACACGCTGGTGGGGATGAGCTACATTTTAGCCACAGCTGCCCTGGGACACACTGGCTGGGACACACTGACAGAGGCAAGTCTGGTGTACACAGGCGCCACCGGTCCCTCCGAACACCACCAGCAGGCAAGGTGGGCTAAGTGTCTTGCCCAAGGACACAACAGCAGCGACAAACTGAGCGGGGCTTGAACCTGCAACCTTCCGATTACGGGGCGACCAGTAAATAATGAGTCATTTTCCAAAAACAGATCAAACTCACTGTTAAGGTCATCGCCATTTCTTTTCCGTTTTATGTTTGTCTGCTACCTGTTTTCCTCGTGTGCTGAGCGGAGCTACTCTGTCTTCTCCTGCTCTACCGGGCTGAGCCCTGACACACCCAGCTGAAGAGAATCCCAATCAGCAGCTGAAAGAGGACAAACTTCTCAAAAAGACTCCTGGAACAACTCTTCAGGGAGCAGCAGACTAGAGACACGTGTCTCTGGCCTGATGTCTCCTCAGCTTGCATTCTAATGTCCGTGTAGCCCGTATGTGTTTTGGTGTCATAGTATTTATTGTATGGTTTGTGTGTGTTTGTCTGAAGAGGGGGTCCTCTATTAGAAACGCAGGCGAGGTCCTGCTTAAAACCTCTGGAGTTTGCAGGAGACTCCCTGATTAGAGTTTAGTGTTTGGTCTCAGTGTGGACACAGTGGTGTCATTTAAAGGGACATTAAGTGTTTGCCAATGTGTGTTATTTATGTTGTAGCCGATTCAGTCCCTTGAATTTGCTGTTTAAGTTAAAGTTTAAGCCTGATGTCAGAAGCATTTTTGTTGAATAAATCCCTTTTCATACTGGGTTTGCCCTTGTCACGTGTCCTCCATGTTACCCCAGGTCCCCTAGACCCCTGGGTTGGTACCCTCACCTAACTTTGTTTGACTGATATCTGTTTTTGCAAATGAAGACTTCATCTACAAACAGTATCAATGAAGCAGTGTCACAGAATAGGACATGGATGTTTTTGTGTCTTCTTCAACAGAGTACGGCAGACTGACTGATATCCGTAGCGGTGAGTACGTCATGTAGTTTGCTGTCCAATAGCATGCAGCAACAGTTTGAAGGACAACTGTAAATCCCACCCTATGGCTGAGATCTTTCTATGGGTCTTGGTCAGAATATACTGTATATTCACAGATTTAGAATGGCTTGCCAGGTTAATTTAAACCCATCAGTAAATGAAAAGATTCTCTATTCCACTGTGGAGACCATGGACAGCTCCTTCAGAGGCAGACTGAGACATCCCAGATGTAAAATGATAAATGACCCGCACTTGTGTAGCGCCTCTCAGAGTAAGGACTCCAAAGCGCTTTACACTACAGTGTATCATTCATCCATTCACACACTCATTCACACACTGATGGTGATGAGCTACGATGTAGCCACAGCTGCCCTGGGGCGCACTGACAGAGGCGAGGCTGCCGAGCACAGGCGCCACCGGTTCCTCCGACCACCACCAGCAGGCATGGTGGGTTAAGTGTCTTGCCCAAGGACACAACAGCAGAATCCTCTGTCCGGAGCCGGGATCGAACCTGCAACCTTCCGATTACTGGAAAATCCGCTCCACCTGTTGAGCTACTGCTGGTACAGAACGGTACCGTAGGTCATTCATCCCCTCTGCAGTGAGTGTAGAACTCCTCATTTGAACTGGTTCTGGCATCATCCTGGTACACAATACCACCAATGCGATACTCAGTATGTGTTCAATACTTATGCAAGACTAGATGTGCATTAGTGTGTCTGTGTCTCATACAGAATGCTGCATAGTTCTGGAACCACAAGTTTGTATTTTTCATTCGTTGTTCTAATTGTTGAAGGTTGCAATAGTAACCTGCTGCCTTTGTGTGCTTACCTGTCATCTTGTACTATTATTATTATTATTATTATTATTATTATTTTATATTATTATTATTATTATTATTATTATTATTATTATTATTATTATTATTATTATTATTTTATATTATTATTATTATTTTATATTATTATTATTATTATTATTATTATTAATATTGTTAATATTTTATTTTATTTTTATTCTTATTCTCTAAGTGGAAAGAGTGAATTTCTCCACTGTAGGATTAATAAAGTCTATTCTATTCTAGTCACGGGTTTCATCCTCCGATGGTTCCAGGGGGATCTCTATTGCTTGGTTTCAGGACCTAAACAAGCAAAAGTCTCAAACAGGGAAAGTAGAACAGAAGCACCTCTCACGTGGCAGAGAGAGCTGCTCCTGGAGGAGCAGGATCATGCCTCTCAGACCTGGTGGTGCAGCTCATCCTGAGGGGAAATCAGCACAGCTGAAGCTGAACTTGGATGGTCCATCCATGTTGAACCAGCATCAGCAACATCTACAACAAAACAGGGTGTTTCAGTGAAGCTTCACATAGGTTGTGGATACCTTTTCTGCTGCACAGCTGAGAGGAAACAAATGCATGTTTACCATAAGCTAGGCATAGAAAGTTGTACCATGCAGTCATTTACCTACAGCCGCCTGCTGCCGAGCCTACGCACCATATTGTGCAGGAATAACCTGTTTCTCATTAGCGCTCTGGGTAATGCCACGTTCGGGCTTTGCTGACATGCTTGTTCCCTCTTTAGTTTAAAGCCTGAGGCACAGCAGCACTGCAGTTCCCTCGTTTTTAAATGTATGAAAATGTGAAAAAACAACTATTTGGAATGCAATTGATTTCAATGACACTTGCTTAGGTCTACGCCAAACACAATATGGATTTGCACCACGTTCATCTGAACCATATGCTGACTGAGCAGCAAGCACACCTCTCCGTTGCTACCCAGGGTTTAATGAACCCTGAGACTCGCCTGCTTTTTCCCACTGATCCCACACAGCATCCGCCTGCTGCTGCTCCATTTGTTGTCAAAACACTGACAGGAGTAATTGTATTGATGCCTTTAACACAAACACGAGCCTCTGCTGAGGACTGACCCAGTTTTCATTATTGTTTCATTTTTTTGCCTCCTTTTTCATCTCAGTAATGCATTATTTACACCTTTATTTTGTTTGTGAGGAGATCTGCGGAGGAGGCATGCTCTTTCCCAGCGCTCCCCTCCTATTTAAGCAAAGTAAACACTGACCCAATGCAGCTACCATCCCCGAGCGCTCTTCATCGTAAAGGTCCACAGTTTATTTGGGTTTCTGGGTTCTCACCAAAGTCTTTTAGGTATTGGATATGAATTCATTAAGGTGTGTAAATGTGACACAAAACTACACACAATTTAAGTTTCAACAACCACCCGCTGTTCTTCACTAGATCAGAAGATTATTGAGGTTTGTGAACACTCAGCTGTCTGACAGTCCCACCACAGAACCTCAGTCAGGTTCTGGGCTGGCCTCTGACCGGACAATCGTTCTGTCATGCAGCTGCTGCTGTGTTTGGGTCATGGTTCTGTGTTATGACCCAGTTTTTTGTCACTCGTGGCCCGGACGCATGCTGTCCTTCTGGTCTGCGTAAACCTGAGCAGGTGTACAGGTCACCTGCTTGTGTGTAATCAGATGTCTCTATAGGAGCTTTCTGAGCTGAAGAGGATATGAGCTTCTGGACTTTTCCTCTGTTGTGACTATTGGTCAAATGAATAATTTGTAAGCTTTTACTTACTTTTTGGATTCTTCAATAAAATTCGTAAATATGGAAATATTTACCGATTTTATTACGTAATTAGGATATCCGGAGATATCCTCGGGGCACCACCCTTTTTAACAAAGGGAAATGAATCCAAACCTCTTATCAATCTTGTCTAAACGTTCCGTGAATCTTAACGAGCTGCAGTTAATTCTTAACATCACACAAACAAACTCAATCTGAGACAAAATCTTACTTGGCGATACATTTATTAACTAATATAATCACTTCAGCTCCTTCTGAAGCGTTTAGCCAATCAAAATTAACCAACTTATTTTATCACACAAATAACGAGTAATTATGAAATAATAATGATAATGTAAAACAATTTGAGGTGGTGTAATGAGATTAAAGGGGTTCTTTGTTCTGCTGACCACCAGATCGGCTCTGTGGAATGTGTGGGAGTGTGTGGGGGTATGTGTGTGTGTGTGTGTGTGTGTGTGTGTGTGTGTGTGTGTGTGTGTGAGTGACTTTTCATCTCAGATACAGACACAAAGGGTTTAGCTTTTACCTTAACTCAATCACAGTAAAACATAACACTTCAAAACTGCTTCAAAACAAATCAGGAAACAACACAAAAGATCAATCATAATGAATATCTGATATTTGTTAATGCTGTGGCCACAGCTTAACAACTTTAGACATTAAACTGAAAGAAAAGATCTTACTTCAGTTGTTCCGATGGCGTTTTTGGTACGAAGGAGAGGCCGTTTTCTATTTTGAAGCAAATCACGCGGTATGATTGCTTATTCTGGCTTATTAGAGAGAAAAGGGGAAGAGAAAGATTGATAGAAAAAAACTTTGAACGAACGAAACAGCGAGGCGTCCCTCAGTTTCCAATCGGCGTTCTCCGTTGATTTGACGGTTTTCTGCTGCTTTTCCGCGGCTCAGGTTTCCACGTCAGCCGCCAGGCCTCGTGCACAATCTGTCCGTAGCCGTAGCCAACGGGTGCGTCTTTCAACGCCAGTTGAACTGGACAAAAGACAAGATAAGTTTCGTTTCGCTGGGATTTATAGCTTTTCACTGTCTGGCGGGCCGACTCCGTGTGGTTCCAGCACATGCGCAGAACTTGTTTCCGGTATTCAACGCTGCTTCCGGGAGCAGGGAATCCTGGGAAATGAAGTCACTGCTGGCGCTGGAATATATTCTGCTTTTCAGAGCGCAGATGACACAGTCTTTTGGAGAAATTACTGCATAGTAATTTCCTCATGACGGCAGACCCTCAACACCTCAGACGGCTCATGGATGTGTCGCCACATTGGAGACAGGAACGAGCGCTATTCAGCCAAAGTTTCATCATCAGGAACATTTTCTAAGTGACAAGTCTCTCTGAGAGACAGGGTTGGGAAACACTCGCTTCAGTGGGAGGAACCTTCCTGCATGGTTCTGGTTCTTCCAAGCCCCTCTCCACATCTTCAGCTCACGGCCGCCCTTATGTGTATGCCGACAGTGAGCTGTGATGAGCTCTGTCTCCAGCTCAGACATTCTGATGGGAATCTTTTAGCTACCTCCACGATGTGCGTAATGATTAAAATGTCAGAGCACCTGCATGCGTCGGGGTCATTCGACCAACAGCCTTGAGGCTTCTCTGTAAAAACATCCGGTCACTCCGAACCCTGCCTTTAACTGCTCTGCCTTCTTGTGACGATTGTTGCAAAGAGAAACATGAAACTTGATTAACACCAGAGCCACGTGTCGTTATCTTATCACTGTAAAAGAGAGGAAATAAACTCATTGATCAGACCCTTCTATTACCTTTAACACGTTTCATGTAAAGTTTAAATCAGTACAAAGTTTAATTACAACAATCCAACGAGACAGAGCCTGGATTTGTATTCTGAACATTTTAAACATGTTTAAAACGGAGACGTGAGTGACGTGTCAAAAAGCATCACCTGCTCAGCTAGAAACCACCAACAGGGTGAAAAACATCTAAATATTGTAGACACAGACGGGCTCCAACTTCTGGATTCATGTTTTATTAATAATCTTCTGTTGAACGGTAACTTTGACGTACACGAGCGGCCGGTATTGGTGCTGTCACCTGTTGTGATGGGTAAAGCAGCTCTCGGCTGTCTTAGGGTGCAAGTGGATGGGCCCAGGCCTGGTAGGCCCCACCCACAACACCGCAGCTGCTGAGGCCCCCAGCTGTGGCAAACAGGTAATTATGGCTCTTTGATGGGAAAAGGTTGCTGACCCCTGATGTAGAATAAAGCTTTATTGTGCATCCTAACACTAGTCAGCAGCAACCAACCCTAACCAAAACACACACACACACACACACACACACACACACACTGGTAGAGTGGGCGGGGAAACGATAGTGATGCTTGTTATTGTGCGTGTTTTATTCGGCATGCCTCGGGGCTCCTGGGACATTTTAGGATCGATG
>SSNQ01034747.1:872807-885678 GCA_006942095.1 Nothobranchius kuhntae
AACTGATCACAAAACACAGATTTACTTTCTTTATTTCGTTTTCCTCATCCAACCCCATAAATCCCTGTGTGTCCTCCTGCAGCACTCCCGAAGGACACCAGGCAAGGCAAGACAAAAAAGTCTGACGTGTTGAGTAAAAACTGCTATTTTTAGCATATTTTTAGGTCCGACATGTTGCTACCAGACGCACAGTGTGAGCAGTCAGGTCGCATGCGAGAACTGGGTCGTGCAGTGTGAGCGCCTGGCTCGTGAGATCTGCTCTGCGAGGAAGTCGTACAGTTTGAGCTGAAGCTGAACGCTGCGAGTGAAAAAGTCGCACAGTGTACGCCCGGCTTTAGGCTACATCAAACTAACTCTGTTCACCTCTGCTGAATAAGCTCATCACCTTTTACTTGATGATGTAGAACCCTAAGCAACAGTAAAGAAATCTATTTGCTTTGTACATATTCATCTGTGAGGTTGTGTAATTCCACCATTTAAAATATGCAGCGTGGTTATTTTTCCATGCTTAATTTGTGATGGAGGCACTCCAGCTGCTGAGGAATACTTTAAATAACTGTACTGAATATGGGATCTATGGGGCCATTTTAATCTGTGAAGCACTTTGAGTTGCATTTTTTGTATGAAAAGTGCTATATACTGTAAATAAAGTTGATTTGATTTGATTACTGTGTGTGGTGTGGCAGCAGACAGGTCGACTCTTTCATCTAATCATTTCATTCAGCATCTGTTCGTGTGCTAACTTAAGTCATGTCACGCTACCTTCAGCTGCCCTTGAGACAGGACTTTTGCAATAGTTCTTTGCTTCATTGTCTGATTTTTGCAGCCTAGTGTAATAAATGTTGTCGTGATATTTAAGAGCTGTTACAGGGAACAGACTGACTGTCTAAAAGGGCTTTTACTTTGAAGTGGGAACTGTTGCTGCAGTTCCACTCAGCTAAAATACTAAATCCACAGAAAAGGATTTCTTTTGAATGCCGACACTCAAATGTACGCTCACTGGGAATTTACTGGCACACCTGACTAGCACCAGGTGACCTGGTGAGCGTGGAGCCACTGAACTCATGGTCAGCAACCAGACTCAGGTGGGACTGAGGGGTCCAGAGTGGGACCAGAACACCCCCCACTACCACCAGCACCACCACGCTGAAGCATATGAGGCAGGATGGAGCCACGCTTTCATGTTGGAGACACCAAACGTTGTTCTGCAGACCCTGCTACTTATCTGAGCTGCCATCATCTAACCAGTCTGACCAGTCTGTAAACCCTAGACATGGTTGTGGGTTTAAATCCCAGCAGGTTCTGAGTCACTCCGACCATCCAGTCTGGTACAACAAGCAGGACGTTTCTAAATGGCCGTGCTGAATGTGAAGCAACCCTAAACTGTTTCAGTGATTTCTGTTTTTTTAAGAACTTAAATGGATGTCCAGTTGTGACCAAATGATGTCATACAACATAATAAGTAATAATATTCACAACCATTTTATTATTGATAATAATAAGTAATAATGAGTGAACAATAATGAGTGCTAATGAGTGAAACAGGCAGAAATGTTTATTTCACTAGATCTGCACAAACACGAGTGTGGTGGAACCAGACTGCATTGCTGAGTGTAAGCAGAGGATGCGTTTACTCCATATAAGAGCCCTGCTGTTCATCTGTAAGTGTCCCACCACCATTCATAACGCTTTACACCCACCAGAGGTGGAAAGAGTACTAAAATGTTGTACTTAAGTACAAGTATAATTACTTTCATGAAATTTTACTCAATTACAAGTAAAATTACCTGCCTCAAAATGTACTCAAGTAAAAGTAAAAAGTAGCTTATTTCAAATGTAGTCAGAGTAAAAGTTACTTAGTTACTTTTTGGACTGTGCAAGGACGGGCTCTTCTGAATAGTTAAAAAAAGACAATGGGGTATAAATGTCAAAGTGGCCATTTTTTAATTAAATGAACAAATATGCATATTGAAGTACAAAGGCAGTTACACTGCAAACTAGTAACATAAATTAGGTTATAGTCACAAGCCCATGACTTTTCCCTGAATGACCCCCCCACTGTCTGAATCCAGTGCGAACCGTGCCGACACAGTATTTTGCAATGTTTTTTTTTTACTCGGTAACGGATACGATAAAAAATGTAGCAAAGTACAATACTTACAAAAAACAATACTTAAGTAAAAGTAAAATTACAGATTTTAAAAACTACTTAAAAAGTATAAATGCGCAAAAAATCTACTCAATTACAGTAACGCAAGTAAATGTAATTTGTTACTTCCCACCTCTGACACCCACGCTGTATCACCTTCAGATTGGTCCACCTCCACCTTAACAAGGCCATCCAGTCCTCTGATGAGAAACAAAAACACACTGTCTTGGCTTGTTTTATCCTTCCTTAACAATATGTTGCACACCTTACTGTTGTTCCAGTGTGTCCTGTGTCATGACCCTCCATACCTGCTGGTGGTGCTCTGAGGCAGCTGTGGTGCCTGAGTACAGCAGCCTCACTTCCATCAGCACGCCCCAGGCCAGCTGTGGCTACTGTAGAGATAAATGTAGATTTATATCTGTGTTTACCAAATGTGGTGTAGACTTAGCTTGTTTCGTCGTTTATAATTTTATTTTAATTAATCGGGGCACCACCCAGTCTTTGTTAGTGTGAACTGGGGACACTCAAAGTGATATTCAGATTTGTTCAAGGTAATCAGTCTAAAATTTAACACCACAAATTAGTCTGAAAGCTGAATTCTTGCCAGAATGCGCCGACTATTCTCGAGAGCATTAGAAAATGATCAGGCATTATTTAGCTTGTAGTTTCATGCATGGAATTAAGAAAATTGTTAACCAAAAGCTTTATGGCAGTGACATGAAAATACTGATCTGTAATAAGTGGCTTGACTTTAAGTTCCTTCACCAGCTCAGTGTACTAGTGGTAGAGTGTCCGCCCTGAGACTGGGAGATGAGGGTTCAATTTCTGGTCGGTTCGTACCAAAGACTTGGAAAAAAATGGGAACCAATGTCTCCCTGCTTGACACTCAGCAATAAGGGGTTGGATTGGGCGGTTAAACCACCAAATGGTTCCCGAGCGCGGCTGTGTCTGCAGCTCACCGCTCCCCCAAAGGATGGGTCAAATGCGGAGAACAAATTTCGCACACACATCAGTGTGTGTGACAACTAGTGGGCCTTTAACTTTAACTTCACTTCAGCTGCACCCAACGTAGATTCAGATCGCAGGTCCAAATTATCCACAACGAAGTCCAATCAGAAAACTGCTCCAAATTAGTTTTAACTCTTAATGCAAAAACTCGACCGGACCACGTCAACTTCCGGTTTCCTGTAGAAAGTAAAAACAAAACAAACTGAGTTGCTGCAGAGTTCTACTGTACTTATTTGGAGTGTTAATGACTTGGGAACTTTGAGAGCAACGTCAACTGCTAGGCCAAGATTGAAAAAGCCCAGCAGAGGGATTCTTAAGGGGTCTTGGTTCTTTGTTCCTTTTTCTGCCGTCACGAGGTTGAACTCTGGCCTTTATAACCTTCCTTGGTCACGCCCAAATGCATTTCACTCCATAATCACTGGATGGCACTATGGCTCTTTCAAATAACTCAATCTTTCTAACAGTGAAGAGTTCATATCACAATTTACCAAACTTATTCCAGATGAGGCATCAAAAGTATTACTTTAAACAGGAAAGAACTAACTGCAGGTCTTAAAACTGGACGGTTTTACCTTTAGCATGAATTTTCACTGGAGATGTTTAACATGAAAGAAGAACACAAACAAGCATTTAGGTTTGTAACTGAGAAGAATTTAACATTTACTTTGAACACCTCAATTTTTATTTTAAGGGTAAACAACCTAAACACCTTCTTTGATTGTAGATAAACAGAAACACAAGGTTAATAAAGACTCAAACCTTGAAGCTCCCAGGAGGACCTAAGTTTTACAACTACCCCCATCTTGAATAAAGGGTCAGTCTTGATGGGATGATGTAAAACAGGCCAGATTCTGATTTCAGGCCTGCTTCTCCGATTGGTACAGAATAGAGACCAGTCAAATTGGTGCAATTTACGACCCTGGGAGAGAATCGTAGGAGTTAACCAGAATGCTGAAAAGCTGCAGGCCAGTTTCAAGTTTCCCCTTTTTGCTGCTAAGTGTGAGAGAAAACAAATCTTTGTAAAAAAAAATTATGTTCTTCTTCGTGTGAATCCAACGAAAGTTAATCTAAGAATATGAAATGTGGATTTCCGCTACACTACACTGTAGCTCATCACAACCAGAGTGTGAATGTGTGTGTGGGTGGCTGAATGGCTGATTGTGTTGTAAAGGGTTTAATGCATCATTCTTCACCTCCTCAAAGATGGTAGAGGTACAGTGACGAACAGCCCTGAGTGTTTAAACCCCCCCCCCCCCCCCCCCCCCCCCCCCACACACACACACAAAACCAGCCAAAGCGTTACCATGTCAACAGTGTTTTATAGAACATAGCTTGAGATAGAGCTCATTGGTGATAATTGTAAGTAAAGCTGCTCAGGGGTGTATTTTGAAAATGCCATCTGAGTCCTTTTGTCTCCATTAACAAACCGGAGCCTTGGAGAGACTCGAGAAAATGTTGACATTTCTACTTGCATCTCATCTAAACAGTAAATTGGTGAGTAAATTGCACCCTTCAAACAATGACTCAGTGATACAGATGCTATTGTACCTCTTACGATTACAGATCTCCTGGATGTGGAGCTGCATAAATGAGGCAAAGCAATGATGCAGCTTTTTAAATCCTCATGGTGCAGGTGGACCACTACAGGCCAAACTCAACACATGAGTACATGCTGTAAATGTCCATTCATTTCCCTGATTCAGTTCAGACTGAGAGACCATTAAAAGGCCCAGGAGCCGTTTGCAGGCTCTGATGGAGTGTGACACTTTGAGCCCAGAACATTAAAAATATTCTGATTGTACCACACCATACTATTTTATGAGTATAGCACTTTCAGGCACAACAGGAGGGTGGTAGAAAGTGCTGAATAGTAGCAAAATCCAAAAGCAGCAAATGAAAAGTTCCTTTTAAAAACCATAAGGAGTGTAGCACACACAGATGGCAGTTTTAGAAATGAAAGAATAAAACCGGGAAAGAAAAGGGCAGGAAAACCATCCATGAGTCAAAATCAGGGAAAAGAGGTGTGTTTATAAGTGAGATTTACACACTGACACAGGAAGGGCTTGATAACTAGAGCTAGAGATGGAGAGCATTCCTCAGCTCAACTGAAAACACGTTGGCACCACGACCAGACCTCGGGACCGACGGGAGGACCTGCTACGCTGCCCTGAGTGAGGGCGGGGGTGATAAGGGGAGAGGACGTCTGTGATGTAAGAGGGAGCCAGTTTATGAAACTTAAAAACAAAAAGCAGGGTCTTAAAATGGATGCAGACCTCAGCTGGGAGCCAACAGAGAGCTTTTAGAACAGGAGAGATGGAGTGTAGTCTGTCCAAACTGGTTAACAACCTTACAGCAGCAGTTTGTACCAACTGCAGGCGGTGAAGAGATGAATTATTGATGCTATAGAGGCAGACGTTACAGTAGTGGAGGCAGGACGTTACAAAAGCTGATGCTTACTAATCATAGATCTGAGTTAGGAAATGTGTCAGAGTTGGAAAAAAAGGACGATTTTACCACAAAGTTTATCTGAGTACTCAGTTTCAGTTTGGAATTGATTGTTACACCAAGCTGTTACACAGCTGATGGTTTTAGAGAGGGAGCCGAGAAATTAGGTTCAGCTCGGGGGCAACAGAGGTTTATCATCCTGGTGGTAGGAGGACCTGCGGTGTATACGTCTGTGTAATAGTCTGAGATTTTAAATGTGGGGTTTCATCAGCTGGAAGCCAAGATCATCACAGAAATATCTGGCTTTGCACGGCCCGAGTCCGTCTCACAGAGCAGTTTCACTTCTTGGGTTTAGTTACTGACATGAATCACTTTTGCACCAGATTCTAGTTTCTGGTCATTTTTCAAAACACTTTTTGGAGTTAGTAAATTGACCCTATTTGTGAGACCCCCATCAGGAAGTCTTTTAACACTATAGCATACTAACTCCTACCTCACACCGGAAGCATCAGCGGTGGGCGTTTCAAACCAGCTGCGATGCAGAAGTCCCAGAGGCGGCACGCCACACCGCTAGAGACGGAAAATTGTTTTCAAATAAACAATACACATAGCAACTTCTGATCAGACTTAAAATAACGTATTGATGTAAACCACACCCACTTCTGGTTAAACTACACCCACTTCTGGGTTAGGCCACGCCCACTCTGAGTACAGATACAGATAATTTAGATGGTTGAACAGATACAGATACGGATAGTGGTGTACTCGCTCATCCCTAATAAATAGTATGCTGGGTTATGTAAATTGCTTTAAGAGCTATTTATATTATTAACACCACTTGAGACCAATACGCTGTGATACTCTATATATAGAACATCACCTTGCCTGGTCTTTATTTGTTTTAGTCAGAAGGTTCTAGGATTCTTTATTCATTAGGGAATTGTACACTCTTAGTTTTGATTCAAGAAACAGTCAGGTTTATAAAAATAAGAATTTATTTTACAAACAGTTAATAGTTAAACCATTTGTCAAGTCTTATTTACTGTGAGTGGATGCTAAATGATGGTGTCTGGAACTTATGTGTGAATTTAATGTAATCAGAATCTCCGTATCTCAGAGACACGTTCTGGATTTAAAAGAATTTGGTTCGCAAATAAGCTAAGTTGTTTCGTATTAAAAACATCAAGACACCATCTGTCTGAAGTGTCTACCTCACCCGCTCTGGAGACCCCCGTCTGGATCCGAGATGTCAGGAGGAGTGATGACCCCAAGCACGAGATGGCTAGAGAAACCTTAGATGTCTCCGGGTCACAACGACTGATGAAACTGGTTGTGTCTTAAAAATAACCCTGAAGGAGTTTTGCAATATTCTGCTTTGTTCTGCAGGAAACTATCTTGTTTTCAGCTTTGCAGGTGCGAAAAAGGTTAAAAAGATTTAACGACATGTCAAAATCCTTGCTGGTTAAGAAGGTCTTGCGACAGATGGCCGGTCTGAAGCTCGCTGTAGAACTGAAAGGAAGACCAGTGTAATCTAGTTTTAAGAAATTGATGTTATGGATAAATGGCCAACCAAAAGTTGACAAGTTGGAGGGTGTTACCAAGCATCTCAGAGACACACCCTCTTTCATCTGGAGGCTCTGAATCTGGGCAAAAGGATAACGATGTGTCATGCGTTAGCTTAACTTTACTCTGTCCTTGTGTGAGTGCAAATGGTGATAACTTCGTCCAGTAAACATGCTAAGCATATGTCACTAAGCACAGATTAATGAACATTTAATTGTTTTATAGTTATTATAAGTAGCAATAAACAAACATTTATTTAATGATTATCTTTAATTATAAAAATTTTCTTTTCTTCTGATCTTCAGTGAATCGAGGAGTTTTTTTCAGGAGTTCCTCTGTAAAGGGACCTTGGTAGGAGATAATGTTATTGTTTATCTTTTATTATCTCTGTCAGGCTCTGACTCTAGCCGGTGTGAGGAAGGCAGGCTCTGATTTAAAGGGACTACGTGCAGACTTTCAGTCTTCTGTGAGGGAAAATATTGTAGGTTGGAGTCGTAGCCAGGGCCAAATGACCTGGCTTTGGACTTGACCTGTGGGTCTCAAAATCAGGCCTTTTCGTGACGTTACACCAGGAGGAAGTAAAGCGTGTTTGGCTGAGGTTACATGGATAATGTCATGCTTATTTAATCAAGCAGGAAACCACTGAGAGGTAATAAGCTAGGTGTACTGGGGTTTCCTGGGGCATGAAGCACTCTGTGGTATCAATAAATTGTTGCTTTGAGCATAAATTACAACATTACGCTGTAACCAGTGTCACCAGCAGTCTCCAGCGGGGCAGAGTTATCATGTGTTCAGTAATAACACAGGGCAGCAGGGAAGGGGAATTTAAGACCTTAAACCAAACGGGGAAATCACGGCGGCTCCCTGATGGCCTGGCTTTCTTTCTGAATTTCATTACCTCAGAAGGAACACCCGGAGGTCAAACACATTTCATCAGCTGGAGTTTGCAACCAACCTGATTAGAATTTCAACCATATCCAGCCGTCATGGCACTAAGACGCAGCGTTGCATCATACCTCCATTTGTGTCTTAGTTTTTCTCAGTGTTGTCTTGATCTCCCGTCATCATGAGCTTCAGCGATGGGCTAACTCTTGGATTTGTTTATCACGTGACTCTTTCTGTTATCTCCAGAGAGTTGATCTAAAGAAACAGATTACTCTAATGTTACAGTTACTGATCTATCAGTCGTTGAAGTGATTCGATCCTTTGAGCTGGCGTCTGTAAGCAGCAGTTTGAAACTCAAATCATCTTATAAGCATTCTGATTGGATCTTGTGTGGTGCGTTTTTGTGTTTGTGTGTGTGTGTGTGTGTGTGTGTGTGTGTGTGTGTGTGTCACTCACAGTTGTGAATGACCCTCAGCTACTTGCAGGCTGAAACTTAACCTCCATATCTGTAAAACAACACAAGTTATTCTGAATTAGTTTGAGTTTGGGCCACTTTTCTCATGAAAAAAAATCAAACATTTTTGCATTTTTGGATAAAAAAAATAGTGTAAAGTTAAGATAGTTTAGAAAATGTGTTGGCACGGTCTAATCAAATGTAATTTGAATTGACCAGTCAGGCACATGTGAGCTGAAAAAAAGCACCAGAGACCTGCAGCAGCAGCCCGGAAGTCCAATAGGGACTGAAGCAAATACATTACTGCTCAGGAGGTAGAGTGGGTTGTCCAGTAATCAGAAGGTCGCAGGTTCGATCTCGGCTCCGGCCAGATAATGCTGCTGTTGTGTCCTTGGGCAATACGCTTGCCACCCATCTTGGCTGCTGATGGTAGTCAAAGGGACCGGTGGCGCCTGTGCTCTGCTGGTCTCGCCTCTGTCAGTGTGCCCCAGGGCAGCTGTAGCTACATCGTAGCTCATCACCACAGGGTGTGAATGTGTGAATGACTGATTGAGTTGTGAAGCGCCTGCCTTGGGGGGTTGTAGAACCCTAAAGCCTAATTTCTACGTCTCCGTCAGCTCCGTGCTGGAGAGACACGCACACAGAGCGACAGAAACATTTTACTTTCAGACTTCTCCTTCAGCTGGAGAGTGTTGCAAAGCAATTCCCCTCCAGGACAACAGAGGGCGTAGCGCTATTCTGATGTATTCTGCCACCATCACACTCATGTATCTACTCCACGATGGTATATTTACTGTTGTGTTTACATTGTTTTAATGTATTTCAGAGTTTATAACGCAGACCAATTTGTTCACGCGACCGACACCTCTAAACCCACGTTTCTCGTCTCTTCCGTTCTCGAGTAAAACACTTGCTGCATATCCTTCAGTCACGGGTGAACAAACGTTCATATTTTCAGACTTTTTCTTTGATGCATTCTTCAATCTGTTCAGTGACTGCCGTTAAATATCTCTTTATTTTGCCAAGTGGCAACAAACACAGTGCTGTTGATGAATGAAAACAGGAAGCAGCATCCTCACCAATCACAAGCTTGCGGTCTCCTTCTCTGTCGACACATAATCTGGGGCGTGTCTCCGTCTTCCTCTGCGAGGCCGTAGAGGGCTCTTGCGTGAGCTCATGATGACGCTGAGTGTGTCTGACCCGACGCAGATGTAGAAGTGTAAATCAGACTTAAGAAGGTGGTCTACAGGTCCAGGTACTGATGGTGGAGAACTGAGTCGATAGACTGGCCAAGGAGCGTGTAGAGTAATGAAAGTATTACGGAATGGATTACCGCTGTGTGTTACTCTCATTCTGTCGGGACTGATCGGGGAAGGATGGAGACGGGTGAGCAGGATTGTGTTTGTAGCGTGTCTGTGAGACCAACACAGAAGAACGAGCGCTGGGAGCTGCCGGTTCCATTCTCGAAGGGAAATAGGCGCTACAAAAAGAGTAAATAGTTGACTCGCTGGTCAGATGAGCGATGACGCTGTGAACTCGTGGCACGCTGAGGCTGATGGGAAATGGAGTTCTGCAAACTTCCCATGAGAACCCGCTTGACATGCTCGTGTTTTGTCCGAGGAGATGCCACCAGATCAGGAAACCACACTGTGATGTTGGACTGGACAGAGCGTGGTCAAACTCAGTCCCTTCTGTCAGGCGGATGAGCCGCAGCTTATGGTTTCCCAACACATCCGCGCCATGAGTCACGGCTGTGTCTTCATCCTGTCTCATCCATGCTTGAAGTGAGGAGGATGTTTGCTGTGGTGATTTCAGCTCCTTTGTGCTTATCAGTGGTGGATCTTTAGGAGTCGAGCAGTGAGTAAAGACGATCAGAGCAAGCTGCTGTCACGTGGCCTCCAAAGACGCCACAGTCATGGTGGCTGACCCGTCAGCGTCTTCTTCAAACCCTTTCGGCTGACCTCTCTTTTGCAGACATTTTGGAGGCATGCTTTGTGTAGTAGGCTTGAGAACTTTACCGTTTCCAATAAACTGATTTAGATTAACCTTGAATGGACAAAGAAGGTCAAAAATCCTCCTAGAGAGTTGGTTAGCAGGAAGCTGTGAGCAGACAACCACACACTCCACCATCTTGGCTCAAAAGAGATGGAGCGGAGCATGGTTACTTGTACATCCCTTAGTAGACTCTAGAAGGTAGTCTAATGTCAACATTTGTACAACGAAGACAGTGATGGTGATTAGCTCTGGCAGCCATCTTTCATAGAGATGAGTACAAAGATAAAAAAGTACTTCTGGTCATTCAAGCCATCAAGTATTATGCTAGTTGTGTGTGCTCTGTAGTAACAAGGTGGTCAGACTTTGAGATCAACAAACACTGACCCTGTGGACATGGCATCCATGGCACAGTGATGATTTGATCCTTTACAAAATAGAAGGAAAAAGAACGTTTCTGATCCACTATTACTGGGATCGTGCCTCAGCCTCTGTAACACTGAGTGGAGGTATTTCATTTCCACATCAAAGGGACTCCAGGAAACAGAACCAGCACAAGCCAAGAGATGCTGCTCACAACCTGAGCAGGAAGGTCCAAAACCCAGAGTGACAAAGAGTGATTAGAGGACGAGGAGAGACACACAGACAGAGAAAATAACGTGTTTCCCTCATCCTCACTAAGTATGTTCTCTAATCAAATACCTTTGTGTGTGTGTGTGTGTGTGTGTGTGTGTGTGTGTGTGTGTGTGTGTGTGTGTGTGTGTGTGTGTGTTTTCAACCCTGTTGCTGAATGTTATTCGGATACTTTTCTGTTCATCATTTCCCAGCTCTTCCTCTCCTAGCGCCCTTTCCTACTTTAACATCCTCTTCCTCTTCCTCCATCTTCTCTTTCACTCCCTCCACATCTTCAAGCCACTTACCAGCCCTTTGGTACCTTTCAGTCTTTGAAATAAAGATCAGGCTTCATTACATGCCTTCCTTTCTTTCCCACACTTGCCCCTCTTAAAAGAATCAGGCGTAGCTTTCTTCCCTCATTCTGAATTCCTTTCATCCGCCTCTTCCTTTTTACCTGCACATCAATTCATTGACCTTGTTTATCCTCTTCCCTGTTATTTCCACTCTGTTGTCCCATCACACCAGGTAGAGGCGCATGAAGCCTGAATCACCCCCCTTAGTCGCCTCCACTGCTTCATCTGACTGACGTTCTTGTTCATTATCTCCTCTGCAACAGTTCCCATGGTGATGGCGTAGCTGCAAATCCAGGACATCCTTGAGAAGAGCCGATACCTTTCAGAAGAAGAAAAAAGGAGCGCTGAGAGAGAAAGACTAAAAGTGAGGTGAGCGAGGCAGTGAATACTTACAGAGGAGGTGTGACAAAGAGAGGGAGCATAGGAGGAGGAGTGATGGGTTGGGTGAAGGAGAGGAGAGAACATTTTTATAAGAACGGTTATTTCAAAAGGAAAATAATCAGGAGGTTAAATTTTCTCTAGATGACTGAAAAGGAAAGCATGTTGGAATGTAAGAAAGTTGTTGAGTACATCATCTAGGGACCGAACTACACAACCAGGTTAGTTTGATTTAATCCTCTCGTACTCCAGCTGTGGCAACAATCAGCGTATCCCTTAACTAGAATGAGAGCCTTTATCCTGGTGTACATGCACGTTAGAAAACCAAGTTACAGAAGGGAGTGTGGACTCTGCTACAGTAGGTGGCGACGTGCACGCTTTCGTGTCGGTATTCTTCTGGTTAGCTCAGGGGACCGCAACCTTTTCCCATCAAAGAGCCATTATCACATTCCCACAGTAAAGAAAACACTGGGAGCCACGCAGCTGCTTTAACCAATGACAACAGGAGACAGCAGCCAATACCGGTCGCTCGTGTAGGCTACGTCAGATTTATCTGTCAACAGAAGACAATCAATAAAACAATTTGTATAAAATGGATCCAGAAGTTGTAGCCCGTCTCTGCCTACAATATTTTGATATTTTTCACCCTGTTGGTGGTTTTACTGAGCAGGTGCCACTTTTGTCATACGTTTCTTTTTAAAACATGTTTAGACTGTTCAGAATACAAATCCAGGCTCTGTCACGTTTGATTGTTGTAATTAAACTTTGTAGGTGGGGAAGGTCAGAAAAGGATCCGATCATTTTGTTTTTTCCTCATTCACAGCGACGGAGATAACGGTGCCGTGCGCCTGGCTCTGGTG
This sequence comes from Nothobranchius kuhntae, assembly GCA_006942095.1. Classification (NCBI taxonomy): domain Eukaryota; kingdom Metazoa; phylum Chordata; class Actinopteri; order Cyprinodontiformes; family Nothobranchiidae; genus Nothobranchius; species Nothobranchius kuhntae. Next base: position 885,510 of record SSNQ01034747.1, read on the forward strand.
TTAATCAAGTTAAATTATATCTCTTTGCAACAATTTTCAGAAGAAAACAGAACAGTTAAAAGCAGGGCTTGTGTTATGTTGACCGGATAGTTCCCGTATTTGACCGTTTATTTTGACGGAGAAAGAATAGAAAGAATTACCCCGACGCATGCAGACGAACCGACATTTT
>SSNQ01034747.1:909845-923895 GCA_006942095.1 Nothobranchius kuhntae
TTCTGAGTGTTAACTCCTATACGATCATTCACTTATAGTATTCACACGTCTGACATCAAATAATGTCCATTGTCAATTATAGAGTACCTGAGGAAGGTCAAACGTTCTGAATCTGTCAGCGTAAAGCTAGACAGTTGAAACTTGATGCTGATATTTTAATGTCAGATTATTTTCTTTACAATGTAATAATGATAATCATCATCATCATCATCATCATCGTCATCATTGTCATCGTCATCATCATCGTCATCACCATCACCGTCATCATCATCATCCTCATCGTCATCATTGTCATCATCGTCATGATCACCCTCATCGTCATCATCATCATCTTCATTGTCATCATCGTCATCATTATCACCCTCATCGTCATCGTCATCATCATCATCCTCATCGTCATCATCATCATCTTCATTGTCATCATCGTCATCATCATCATCGTCATCATTGTCATCGTCATCATCATCGTCATCACCATCACGTCATCATCATCATCCTCATCGTCATCATTGTCATCATCGTCATGATCATCCTCATCGTCGTCATCATCATCTTCATTGTCATCATCGTCATCATTATCATCACCCTCATCGTCATCGTCATCATCATCATCATCATCATCATCATCATCGTCATCATCATCATCATCTTCATTGTCATCATCGTCATCATTATCATCTTCATTGTCATCATCGTCATCATCATCATCTTCATTGTCATCATCGTCATCATTATCACCCTCATCGTCATCGTCATCATCATCATCCTCATCGTCATCATCATCATCTTCATTGTCATCATCGTCATCATTATCATCACCCTTATCGTCATCGTCACCATCATCATCCTCATTGTCATCATCATCTTCATTGTCATCATCGTCACCATCATCATCCTCATCGTCATCATCATCTTCTTCATTGTCATCATCATCATCATCATCATCATCATCATCATTATCATCACCCTCATCGTCATCCTCATCGTCATCATCATCATCGTCACCATCATCATCCTCATCGTCATCATCATCATCTTCATTGTCATCCTTGTCATCATCTTCATCATCGTCATCATCATCATCATCATCCTCTTCATTGTCATCATCATCATCATCATCATCCTCATCCTCATAATTGTTGTTGTCGTCATCGACGTCATTATCATCGTAATGACCGTGTACCATCACTGTCATCGTCAACATCATCATCACCATCATCGTCATCATCATTATCATTGTAAACAACGTCGTCATCATCGGCATCATCATCATCATCATCATCCTTATCATCATCATCATCCTCATCATCCTCATCATCCTCATCTTCATCATTGTCATCGTCGTCATCATCATCGTAATCACTGTGTTTCATCATCATCATCATCATCTTTATCATCATCATCATCATCATCATCACCCTAATCACCGTGTATCATCATCATCGTCATTATTGTCATCTTCATCATCATCATCATCATCATCATAATCACCGTGTCATCATACATTACCTTTCTAAAACCCAAAGTCACATTACAGATATAATAATATTACATCTACATGTTACTGTGCATTTTAATCATGTTTATATTTGGCTAGAATATTAGTTCACTGGCAACTTTATTAGGAACACTGTAACGGAATGAAATGACTGTTTTCTTCCCTCCTCTGCACAGGACTAGTCATCATGAGATAGGGTCTCAAGGTCTCATGCATTTGCTTCTAACCTGCTTATTTTCAGCTCAACAAAAGAATGAAGAATGAACAATTTTCTTTAAATTAACCAAAGAACTCTACTTTAATAAAGCTAATCCAACCAAGTGTTAGTCAGAAAATAAGATGTGACCGATCTGTGAAATCAAAATATTAATTACTTTATTATAATCCTATAGAATGTAAAGGTACTGTGACTTTAAATGTTCCAACAGGACTGATTTCACGTAGTGTTAAAAAGACATAACACATTACTTTCACTGATCCAATCAGAATCTTACAGATCTGACGGAGGCGTGGTTTTGATGGTGTTTGGTCATTTTTCATTCGACCATAAACCATAACATCCGAGGTATAAAACTATGCCACGTCAGCTCTAACGCCAGTTCAAAGCGTTCCAGAGAAAGTGAGAGAGAAAGAAAAGAGAGTGGCCAATCCTGAACTATCCTCTTCAACCAAAAAGAACCAACGACAAGCTGAACAATTTGTTGCAATTCTAACTGCAGCAACAGTTCTTTTCAGAAAAAAAGCGGAACCATCAAGACCCAGGCTTGGGTCTCACCAGACGCCAACAAATTGTCGCGACCCGGAAGTATCCCAGGACGGGTGGTCGGTTGCTGTGGCTTCTTCTACATGCTCCAGCTCCATAAGGTCAAGTTGGACCTTTACACCTCCTGATCTAGACGAGGACTTCTGCTCAGAGTATGTAGACCGGCAAATGGTGTCTCATGTGTTTATGAACCTCCTAACCAAAGCTTAATGTGAAGACATCACCTTCAGTTCCCATCGGAACTAATCCCTTCTTCGGATTTGCTGGTTCTGATTAACATCACACGTCATCATTCACCGTCTCATCCACTTTAGTTACACCATACATTTAGTGCTTAAAGTCAGTCTAGTTTAATTTGTTAGTAATAAAATTATTAACTTTTAAGCTTGACTCTCTCTCTCTTCTGTTGTCTCTGAGTGAATACGAAGCGGTAATCTAATCCCTGCAATAAAAAGATCCAATCTTCTGGTTTAAATAACTCACAGATCCGTAAGGTGGATTTCATATTTCCTATGGAATCCCACGCCTTATGGCTCATTAAATAACACATCATTTAAATCATTACACTTTTCTTGTGGCTAGTTGGACCGATCAGAACTTCTCCAATTCTTAATTCTAAAGATTCAACATGGGGTTGTAAACCTTCCCCAGCGGTTCGGTTCCACCACATCCCAAATAATTTTGACTGGTCTGAGATCTGCTGACTGTGGAGAACGTTGGAGTCCATCGTTGGAGTTGGAGCCTGTCCTTGGTCAAAAATTTCCCAGAATACAGCGTAGCATTTTAGGATGGCTGATCAGGATGGCAGGTACTTCGGGGGTGACGATTTATATACACAGTCATAATTGGGATGTTGCCTCCTTTTTTATGTGGGCTTATGTCCTTCAAGGCCAACACTCGCTCCCTGCAAATTAATGCTAATCTCCTGTTGGCTGTGTCTAGACCTCGACCAGAATTAGGTAAGCAAGAATTCAGTCTGGTTTTAGGCTGAACCACAGCACGGAGACGGCTCTTATGTTACACAGTAACATGTAGACAGCCCTTATGAAGCTTTTAAATGATTTTAGATTAAATTATGATAAACGGAGAATGACTGTGTTGGTTCTACTGGATCTAAGAGCTGCCTTCGATACTGTAGACCACACTATTCTTTCAAACCCACTTAAAACAGATCAACCTCTCTGGTGCTGTTTGCCGATGGTTCACATCCTACCTCACAGAAGGGACTTTTTTTTTTCTTTCTTTCTTTATTGAACATGCAAATCAATAGACAACCCAAAGCATTCAAAAAGTATCCAAAAAGAAACCCACACATATGTATATGCATATATATACATATATATATATATATATATATATATATATATATATATATATATATATATATATATATATATATATATATATATATATATATATATATATATATATATATATAAATGCAGAACATGTTCAATGGGAAGGAAACAAAGCTCTGGTAGCTTATATAATCACCCCCAAATCAAATTTCAAGAAAGATAAAACAAAAAATATATATATATTTTCCCTACACTGAGTGTCATTGCCATTTTCCTATAACATGTTTTATCCTCAATCACACAAACAAAATGTACATTTTCTTATGCCCCCCCCCCCCCATNTACCGAGTCTTTTGATTTCTGAGTGAATTAACTTAAGAAAGCGCGTCGACAAAACGCTTTACCATCAACGTGTACCGAGGACAACTCTGGACCGGGTCGCAGCGCATCTTTGTCTTCTCTGCCAGCCAAGGTGCCCTGGATGAAACATCCTAAGGTGACGCCCCGGATCCGAAAGAGGGTCCAAAAGAATTCGGTGAGACAGAACACGGTGTTTAGCGTTTTGATGCATCTTTTCCAACTAAGAGCCTAAGTTTATTCAAACCATCACTTTTCACTCAGACACCTGTTTCTTCCTGAAGCAAAATCAGATGCACTCACGCATCCATCTCATCTCATATCACTCTCACCACCACAACATTCTCAATCTTCATAAATTCATCAGAAGGTCTATTTGAGCCAGAACAGCATATCAACTGTTAAAGAGATTGTCCCACAAAGTTACCAATGCTGATTGTATTTCCTGTTTGTCAATTTCAAAATCATTAGTTTAATTTGAAGAATTAAAACTTTTAAACGTCAAACTGGTTTCCTCATTGAACTGAAACACAGACACTCAGATATTATCGGCAGTTTATGGATGAAAACAACCTTTGAGTCTTCTGAACAATATAAAATTTGGTTATTGATTTATTAAAATTAATATTCCGAATTAATATGTAGCATGGTTCCTCTTTCATAAAAGAGCATAAAACCATAACGCATATGTATATATATATATATATATATATATATATATATATATATATATAAATGCAGAACATGTTCAATGGGAAGGAAACAAAGCTCTGGTAGCTTATATAATCCCCCCCAAATCAAATTTCAAGAAAGATAAAACAAAAAATATATATATTTTCCCTACACTGAGTGTCATTGCCATTTTCCTATAACATGTTTTATCCTCAATCACACAAACAAAATGTACATTTTCTTATGCCCCCCCCCCCCCATGTTCACAGCTCCCAGTTCACCAACAATAGACAATTACAATCAAATGCAACACCCTTACAACTTTTCCTCCTCCTCCATGTAATTGATTAGCATAATTGTTTTATACTTCTCTTTAAACTTATGCAATGAGGGACTTTGCTTTAGATCCTCACTTAGCTTATAACAGAAATACAAAATGACTTAAATGTTGTTCTAAAATATGTATGCCTAAATTTAAGTTTGTATCTGAAATTATATATGTTATCTGGTTTTATAAATAGCATTAATAATTTGTTTGATAATAATTTCCTATGCACTTTAAACATGAACGTTGCTGTATATAGTTGAAGTAAATCTTTAAATTTTAGTATTTTAGAATATATAAATAATGGATTAGTGTGTTCTCTAAATCTAACATTGTGAACGACTTCTACGGTAAGTTTAGAGACTTGTTCCTCGAGGGTCCATGGGATTACACGTGGTGTACCCAAGCCCCCACAATGCGGCTCAAAAATTGAGCCCAATCCGGAAGTACCAAAAATAGCAGTTCCACCCTCATCCTCTGGGGGCTGGTGTCAGAAGCGAGCAAATCCTCATTGACTCCCATGTTAAAATACCAATTTCACAGCAGAAATAAACATGTTTACAGCCTGGTACCAAAACATGTTTTTTGTTTAAATTATCTAGTTTACACTCATGACAACTCTGAAGGGGGTGGATTTTTTTCTCACTCTTCTGTTTGTGTATTAAAAGCCTAAAATTCTGTATAATTAATGAGCATCAGACCCACGCGACCACAGAGCTAGCTCCGTGGAAAGGCTTCAGTAGAGCCTCGGTCTGGCCTGGAAACTTTTCCGGGATTTTGAGTCTCTGTGTTTGTGTATTCTTGTTTGGATATTTTTTGTGCAATTGTTGGACAAAATGACTTGCTGTGGCATTAATTGCACTAATAGAGCATCCAAGGAGTCTCCACTTCATTTTTTTCGGTAAGTAAAATTATATTTATGTATTTTAGGTCACTGCCGAGCTGAGCTTAGATTTTAACATGTACTGTTTAACCATGAAATTTAAATGCAATAGGGTCAAACCCAGTGCATTTAACATAATGCTGCACTTTAGAAAATGGGTTGAAATATAACATGTTGGTGGAGCTGGGTTCCCACTATCGGCTTGTGGAGCTCCCGGGAGACCGATGTTTTCCACCCGTTTCTCCCCTCTCCGCAGCTCGGCGCATCTCTGTCTGATCGCAGCTTCTGTCTGCTGCGCGGGCTGCCGGCTTTCAGCAGCTTTCGGGAGACCTCTGTGTTCCACCCGGTTTTACCCAGTGGTCAGCCCGGCGTATCTCTGACTCAGAAGCTCTGGTATTGTGTACAGTTAGCTCTGGTTGTAGCTAGGTTGCTACCTCCATTAGTTTAGCTCCCACCTCCGCGTTAGCTTTGGGTTAGCTTCAGGTTAGCGTGTAGCTAGTTTGACCGGGTGTCGTCAGTTGATCCCAGCCTTACAGCCACACCCTCAGCTCCACCTCTCTTCCCTTTTGTGGAATTGTCTGAGCTTGACGGAACCTGTGACAAAATGGCAGTGGTGGCCACCTCCCATTTTGGCACAAAAACGTGTTATTGGAGCCTTTGGAAATGAATTGTCCAGTATATATGTCGATGGGTGTACCCCAGGGTTCAATTTTAGGCCCAGTGCTTTCTAACCTTTATATGCTCCCTCTAGGCAGTGTCATCAGGAGACATCGAGTCAACTTTCACTGTTATGCTGATGATACACAGTTGTACATCTCTGTGTCTCCTGATAACACACAGCCAATGGATGCACTTTTTAACTGCATTTTAGACATTAAATCCTGGATGGCAGAAAACTTTCTCCAGCTTAATCAGGACAAAACTGAAGTTTTAGTCATCGTTCCTGAGGTCCAGAGAGAGAAACTTTTACCAAAACAACAATCTTTGTTTTTAATCCTAAACAAGTGAAAAACCTGGGTGTGATTTTTGACTGTGAGCTGACTTTTATCCCTCACATAAAAATATCACAAAAATAGGTTTTTATCATCTAAAGAGCATTACTAGTGTCTTCCCTATTCTCTTTCTGGCCAATACTGATGCCATGACACTGATGCATGCTGTTATCACCAGTAGAATAGACTATATTCTGCTTTCTGGTCTTCCCAAAAAGACAATCTTAGGTTTACAACTTCTACAAAATTCAGCAGCACGTGTCCTGATGAAGACCAGGAGGCAGGAGCACATTACACCAGTTTTAGAATCATTGCATTTTCTTCCTGTATGTTTCAGGATCAATTTTAAGGTTCTTTTAATGGATTTAAAGTGTCTTAATGGTCTTGGACCTTCTTATCTGTCAGAATTGCAATTATCATATGAACCCTTATAGCCTCTGCACTCCTCTGGCAGGCGTCTCTTGGTTATCCCTAAAGTCAGGACACACACGGCGAGGCGTCCTTCCAGCATTATGACCCTCACCTCTGGAACAGGCTGCCGGAGAACCTCAGAGCCGCAGAGAATGTTCATGTTTTTAAGACCAGACTCAAGACCCACCTATTTAGGTTTAGCTTTTAGCTAATTATTTATTATTGCTTTATTTATTTTACATGGTCATATGTTATTCGTGGTGGTGGGGGTTTGAAGGAGAAGAAGAAGAAGAAACAATCTTTTCCACAGTGCCTCTCAAGATAAAAATCACGAGGCGCTTTATGAAAAGAAAAAAAATTAAATTATAAAAAAATTTTAGAAAACGATTAAAAATAAGCAAAAATAGACACTTGTGATTAAAAAAATTAAAGAAAGAGAGAGAGCGTGGATAGGAAAGAGGGAAATCAGTGGATCCTGAGGAAAGTGAAGTAGGTGGGGGGAGCAGAATAAAGAGAGGGTGGTGAAGAAGGTCAAACAAAAGCCAACTTGAACAGGTGAGTTTTCAGCTGCTTTTTGAAGGAGACCACTCAGTCCACTGGTCTCAGGCTAAGGAGGAGAGCGGTCCAGAGTCTGCCTTCCCTCCTCTGGGTGCCCTGACTTGGTTCCTGTGGTTGGCCTGATGCTGCCGGGGCAGACAGCTCCTCTGATGGTATTTCCTTGCCTTACTGTCATCTGAACTCAGCCAAATATAAAAATATAATATATAATATAGTTTTTACTGATGTTATTGTGTATGTGCGTGTGCGCCCCAGGGCAGCTGTTACATTGCAGCTCATCCCCACCAGTGTATGAATGTGCGTGTGAATGGGTGAATGACTGATTGTGTTGTAAAGCACCTTGGGGATCTATATCAAATACAGGCCATTTATCATTTATACCTGGTGTGGTCTTTTGCTGCTGGACTCCATCTGGAGCTGCTGGTGGAGTCTGAACAGTCTCTCAGCTCTTGTGACATAAGTGACTGGGTGAGCTTATGCCTTTGAACATAACTGTGACTGAAACGTACAGGGATTAGTGTCAGATTGCTAATTGGTTCTGTTGTAATTGTAAAGGATGGCGTTCCATAACAAAGCACCACAAGAAGAACGTTGTTCTTGTCACTGGCTCATCTTCAGTGGAAGACATAAATAACTCATTCTTCATTGGCTAAGGATCTCATCTGTCTTACAGCTATATATTAATTATGCTAATTTTTGTCTCTGACATATTTTCTAATGAGAGAAGCATAGCCAGGCTGAAGAAAAAATCAGCCATAAAGTGGAATGCACATATGCCGTCTTCTCTGATCTCAAAAAATTAAAATTCATGAAGATGAGCAACCCTTAATCCAGAGAGCTGGAAAACTCTCAGAAATAAGTCTTTAATCAAAACTACGATGTAGAAACCCATTTCCGTTGCATCATGGATGGGCCCTACCATTAAAGAGACCCTGAAGTTGTCCCACTGGGCTCCTCCATCATATTTCATCTCTCACTGACCGTTTGCTGAAAACCACTTTCATTTAGGAGACGTGAAATAATTAATGATGTATTCTAATGAGTAACGTTTCCTTTGTGTCATGGTTTTTTCATGTGTTTCAGTTTATTTTTCTATTTTTCTCCGTGTCTGTTTAACTTCAGCTTTATTTATAGCGAATGTTGCATCAGTCAGGATGAACCAGAGTGATGTACACGCATAAAAACATTGCTGACTCATGCAATGGCCAATAAAAACACCCATTAAGACGAAATAAAGCAGAATATAAAGATGGTGCGGGAGGATGCCGGTCAGACCAGGCAGGCCCAAATGTATCGCGAGGGACTGCTGGGAACGTCTGGCAGAGTCTCCTGTCAGAAGGAGTTTCAATTCCCACCTCTGACAGAACTTACAAAATGTTCCGGGAGAGGCGGGGGACATTGAGTCTGAATGGACCCTGTTCCATGCCTCCATTGTTGAGACGGCTGACCGGAGCTGTGGTCGCAGGATCGTTGGTGCCTGTCGTGGTGGCAACCCCTGAACCCGCTGGTGGACACCGGCGGTTATGGATGCCGTCAAGCTGAAGAAAGAGTCCTATCAGGTCTTTTTGGCCTGTGGGACTCCAGAGGCAGCTGACAGGTACCGGCAGTCCAAGTGGAACGCGGCTCGGGTGGTCACCAAGGCAAAAACTCGGGCATGGGAGGAGTTCGGTGAGACCATGGAGCAAGACTTCCGTATGGCTTTGAGGACATTCTGGTCCACTATCCGGCGCCTCAGGGGGAAACCAGTGCGCTACCAACACTATCTATAGTGGGGGTGGTGTGCTGCTGACCTCTACTCAGGACATTGTGGATCAGTGGGCAGAATACTTCAAATACCTCCTCAATCTCACCGACACGTCTTCCAGTGAGGAAGCAGAGTCTGGGGACTTTGGGCTGGCCTCTCAAATCTCTGGTGCTGAGGTCACTGAGGTGGTTAAAAAGCTCCTCTGTGGCAAGGCTCCGGGGGTGGATGAGATCCGCCCAGAGTTCCTTAAGGCTCTGGATGTTGTGGGGCTGTGTTGGCTGACGCGGCTCTGCAATATCGCGTGGAAATTGCAGCATTGATTACAGCTGGTTTATATGAGTATGAACGGGCCTTATAGCCTAAAATCTGTGGCGTGTTTTATTTTTCTCTGTTTATGTCAGAATGACTGTTTGTGAACATCCCCACATACCAGATGAATAGCAGCAGGACAAATTCCTCTAAAAAGTATAGAATGTATTTTCAAAAACATTTCATGTTCAAAACTTACTTTAAAAATACAAACCTTTCAGATCATTTTAATGTTGTTATGATTATTTTCCCAAAGAAAGCAACACAAAAATAATCATAACATGAATAAAGATGAAGATATTTGAAATAAAACACATGCTAAATGTGGGAAAGACACAAAATACTAAACAGTTTAACCTGAAGTAAAAAATTCAAAAACAGAAATAACTTTTTTCCTGATTGATTGAAGGATTTTATTTGTTTTGTTAATAGAAGTTTCCTGTTTTTTCATTACTGCAGGTAAAGAGGTGCTTTGCTTCGTTTTTTATTGACACAAATTAAATAAGGTTTTCTTTGCCTTTTGTGATCGGCTGCTCTGACTGGGGTATGCATGAAGCCAGAGAGAGTAGCTTCAGACTGCTGCTTTAATTATAAACAGGAAAATCAGCTGAAACTGCAAAGGGAAGTTTGTTTGAACCAAAGCACAGGAGATGTCCAGAAGGTTTGGACGCCTGGGCTCCTCGTGTTGCAAAAACAAGCTATTAATGCAGATAGGATGTTACTGTTGCCCAGAATATTTAACTGAGGATGTTCAGAGTCCTGAAACCCAAACCAGGTCCGTATAACCAACGTCTCCCCCGCTTCTACAAGTACTTCTTAACCCACGCAGCACAATCACATTTGGCCTGAAGTGAAACCATATCAACCATGTATTTCATTACTGAGTTACATTACTACATCTGGGTTTTCATTAGGAATAACACAAATATGTTGGAGCACAGCAATTGCTGGAGAATGACTGACCATCATCTTGGAAATTCAATATCACCTCCTGTACTGTGTCCACATGCCACTAGGGGGACGTGGTTGGGACTCACTGATCTAAAATCCTACGCTAAATTAGAAGAAGCCTTTTGAACCTGATTCAAAAAACTTGCAAACAAAAAGCAAGTCAGTGAATATAAATATCAGCTCGGTGGGACTGGCACGAGCACTCAGACGGCTTTCATAGGACCAGTTAATCTCAGAAGCAGCTTTTCATGTGGAGTCCATACACAGCCAGCACAAACACATCAGTCAGTCAGACGCAATCTGACAAAGTGAAATTTAGCACAAGTCAGGAACGAGCAGAGGATCAGCACTTTTCTTATGCTTCCTCACAGAGAAGGGCTCCTGCACCAGTGCTTGTTTGCTCTCAGGTTTTTTCTGTTGGAGGCGTTAAAGCCTGACACCATGCAGCATCTTTGTTGTTGCTGATTTCACGGATACCTTTTAGGGCTTTCACAAATGATACCTCACTTGTGTTTATTTATATACTGCCTGTTGACAACAGGTCGGCTAAAGGCACCTTACAAAGCAAACCTTCTACTTTGAACTTCATCAGTTCATGAGTTTAACGTTTCCTGTGTAAGGAAGCCCAGCAGATTTCATCGAGTCACTGACTTGTTGTGTCGGAGACTTTTCCGCAGTCCTCATACTAAACAAGCATGTAGTGAAAGTGGAGAGGAAAACTCCCCAGTGAACCTCTCATGCACACTACAAATCTGCTGTGGTCTCCATAATTACAAGGTTTCTATGAGGCCCTGTCCACACGTAGCCGGGGATCTGCCAAAACGTAGATATTTGTCTACGTTTTGGCCTGTCATCCACACGAAAACGGATCTTTTTAAAAACTCCGGCCAAAGTGAAGATCTGCGTTTTCTCCGTTTTGGGTGTCTGCGTGTGGACGGACAAAACCGGAGTTTTAAGGTCCGCAACGTCACTTTCTGCGACAAAAAAATGCTGACATCACGTGTGCGACCTGTGTTTACACTAGCCGACAGCATGGATGCCCTCAGAGCTGCGCTCGCTTTATCAATTGTCCAAGCGCTTTCTGCTTGTTTGTTTTTGCAAGCGGAATTACTGCTCCTTGCGGAAGACCACAGACGAAGGACGAGGTTAAGAACGGGGGAAGTACTGCCGCCTACAGGTCTGGCATGTCCTTAACAACGTATTTATCCGGGTACGTGTGGACAGAGTTTTTATTTTAAATGAGGTGGTGTGGATGCAAGTTTTTGGAGGGGCGGATATTCGTTTTTAAAAAAACCCGGCTACGTGTGGACTAGGCCTGAGTCTGTCTCTGTGGAGAGTAGAGGTTAGCATGAGGAGCGGCAGGATTTGGAGTCTTTCTCAGTATTATACCTGATATTCAGACATCTTCCAACCCAGTATGGGTGAGACGATGAATGTTACCGTGCAGTGTGACGCAGACCTGACTGGATTTTCTAATCTGAGCATTTCCTTGTCTAGTTTCTGTCAACAGCTAAAGCAGGAAATAGTGTTAGAAGATGTTTCACATTTCAGTCTGCGGGTTAGCTCAGAATGATCCATCGTATTTCAAAATTATCAAGTAAAAAAACGCTCTCTTCAGTGAACTTGGTCTTTAACCAGAAGGATCTTCCAGAGCCAAATACCTCTCTCCTAACAAGCTTCAGCATCTACAGGCCGGTAGCGTGGACCTCACATCTAAAGAGGACCCTCAGGAGGCCGGTTCATAACCATCTTTAGCCCCCGGTAAGGTCCTCATTAGATCTGCTGCAGCACACCTACCAGCCTGGCATTGAGGTGGATGATGTCATCGTCTACCTCCTACACCAAGCTCCTCACAGAGCCTGGAAGCTCTGTGAGCATCATGATTTTGATTTCTCCAGAGCTTTTTACACCATCCAACCTGAACTTCTGACAGACAAGCTGGCGAAATCAGGAGTGGACATGTCTCAGTGGATCGTGGACTACCTCACAGAACGCCCTCAGGTTGTTGGATCACAGGGCTGTGTCTCTGGTGAGCTGGTCTGCAGCACAAGACGGTGCAGGAGGTGGGAGACAGAAATAATTTAGCAAAGATGGTTTGGTGTGGTCCGGTTCTGTCTTGGTAGCGTTGGTCCACCCCCGCGAGGCCAGGTTTTCTTCACACAGCTGTCTCTGTTTTCTCCAAACATGTGGGCGGCGCAAAAGACACAGAAGTCTGTGGTGCTCTCCTTAAATTGTAAACAACAGCGACTGCGAGCAGTGTTGCTTTTGGAGACTCTCACATGAAGCACACTGCCTCCTACTCTCTCACTGAGACAGTCTGGCCTTGTGATGTTTACCCCACTGCATCCAGGCTGATTACGAATCACACATGCAGGAAGCCGCTGTTGGCTGATTCTACCCGCCAATCAGAGGCTTCTCTACAGGTAGGTGTGAACTTCTGCTGGCCAATCAGTCGGTAGTGGGTGTGTTGGGTCGATTCTGCACCACCGCCAGAGAGCAGGTCTGTTATGGCCCTGAGCCGTTTGTGTTTCTGTGTTTTTTAATTTCTCCTCGGACAATATAATGCCCCCACTCACACACAACTGCAGTGGGTTAACTGGTGGCTGCAATGGTACAACCTCACTGGAACACCTGTGCTGTGTTCGGCCTCATTCTGCTTCTTTAAGCCAACACGTGGGTGTTTGCTGACTGGTGTTTTGGGGTTTTGGTTTATCTGCACCAGGGCTTTGGCTGCTTTTCGACTTGTCAGTAAGGAAAGCTGATATTGTTCTCTAACAGCTTGGAAAGCTTTTAAGGGGCCTTTTGCCTTTGATGCAGATTGTTGTGGCCACGCTCTGACCCCGCTGAAACGATCAGTCTAGACATGATGGTTTGCTGATGAAGCCCATCTTCGCTCTGACTTCTGACACTTTCACTTAGCTTTGATGTCACATTTTCCACTAGCACAATGCTCTGTAGTAAGAAATGTTCTGGTGGAAATGTGAACTTATTTAGCTCTGATTTTTTTCCCCCCACAACATCAATAAAAACATTTTAAATTGGTTCCAGGCCATTTGGTGAAATGTGATCAAATCTCAGTTCAAGGAAAATGATTTCACGTTTGCAAACGGCTGGAAGTATGTTTGTGTATACGGCTGCCACAGCATCCAGAGCAGGGCATTGGAAGTGGGATTGGCTCTCTGTAGCTCAATTTGCTCTTTTCAAATTACTCATCAGAACTGGGCTTGGCCCCGAAGATGTGGAGCATGATGATTCTGACCTCATTTATACTTATTTAAATTCCAACCTT
>SSNQ01034747.1:923973-935865 GCA_006942095.1 Nothobranchius kuhntae
GAACGAGATCGCGGATACAAGCGGCCGAAATGAGTTTCCTCCGTAGGGTGGCCGGGCTCAGCCTTAGAGATAGGGTGAGGAGCTCGGACATTCGGGAGGGACTCGGAGTAGAACCGCTGCTCCTCCGGATCGAAAGGAGCCAGTTGAGGTGGTTTGGGCATCTGGTCAGGATGCCTCCTGGACGCCTCCCCGGGGAGGTGTTTCGGGCATGTCCTGCCGGCAGAAGGCCCCCGGGTCGACCCAGGACACGTTGGAGAGGTTACATCTCCAATCTGGTCCGGGAATGCCTTGGGGTCCTGCCGGAAGAGCTGGTGGTCAAGGCCGGGGAGAGGACGGCCTGGAGCTCCCTAGTTGGGATGCTGCCCCCGCGACCCGGACCCAGATAAGCGGAGGAAGACGACGACGACGACGTAAAAAATTCAAAAACAGAAATAACTTTTTTCCTGATTGATTGAAGGATTTTATTTGTTTTGTTAATAGAAGCTTCGTGTTTCTTCATTACTGCAGGTAAAGAGGTGCTTTGCTTCGTTTTTTGTTGACACAAATTAAATAAGGTTTTCTTTGCCTTTTGTGATCGGCTGCTCTGACTGGGGTCTGCATGAAGCCAGAGAGAGTAGCTTCAGACTGCTGCTTTAATTATAAACAGGAAAATCAGCTGAAACTGCAAAGGGAAATTTGTTTGAACCAAAGCACAGGAGATGTCCAGAAGGTTTGGACGCCTGGGCTCCTCGTGTTGCAAAAACAAGCTATTAATGCAGATAGGATGTTACTGTTGCCCAGAATATTTAACTGAGGATGTTCAGAGTCCTGAAACCCAAACCAGGTCCGTATAACCAACGTCTCCCCCGCTTCTACAAGTACTTCTTAACCCACGCAGCACAATCACATTGGGCCTGAAGTGAAACCATATCAACCATGTATTTCATTACTGAGTTACATTACTACATCTGGGTTTTCATTAGGAATAACACAAATATGTTGGAGCACAGCAATTGCTGGAGAATGACTGACCATCATCTGGGAAATTCAATATCACCTCCTGTACTGTGTCCACATGCCACTAGGGGGACGTGGTTGGGACTCACTGATCTAAAATCCTACGCTAAATTAGAAGAAGCCTTTTGAACCTGATTCAAAAAACTTGCAAACAAAAAGCAAGTCAGTGAATATAAATATCAGCTCGGTGGGACTGGCACGAGCACTCAGACGGCTTTAATAGGACCAGTTAATCTCAGAAGCAGCTTTTCATATGGAGTCCATTCACAGCCAGCACAAACACATCAGTCAGTCAGACGCAATCTGACAAAGTGAAATTTAGCACAAGTCAGGAACGAGCAGAGGCTCAGCACTTTTCTTATGCTTCCTCACAGAGAAGGGCTCCTGCACCAGTGCTTGTTTGCTCTCAGGTTTTTTCTGTTGGAGGCGTTAAAGCCTGACACCATGCAGCATCTTTGTTGTTGCTGATTTCACGGATACCTTTTAGGGCTTTCACAAACGATACCTCACTTCTGTTGATTTAGATACTGCCTGTTGACAACAGGTCAGCTAAAGGCACCTTACAAAGCAAACCTTCTACTTTGAACTTCATCAGTTTAACGTTTCCTGTGTAAGAAAGCCCAGCAGATTTCATCGAGTCACTGACTTGTTGTGTCGGAGACTTTTCCGCAGTCCTCATACTAAACAAGAATGTAGTGAAAGTGGAGAGGAAAACTCCCCAGTGAACCTCTCATGCACACTACAAATCTGCTGTGGTCTCCATAATTACAAGGTTTCTATGAGGCCCTGTCCACACGTAGCCGGGGATCTGCCAAAACAGATATTTTTCTACGTTTTGGCCTGTCGTCCACACGAAAACGGATCTTTTTAAAAACTCCGGCCAAAGTGAAGATCTGCGTTTTCTCCGTTTTGGGTGTCTGCGTGTGGACGGACAAAACCGGAGTTTTAAGGTCCGCAACGTCACTTCCTGCGACAAAAAAATGCTGACATCACGTGTGCGACCTGTGTTTACACTAGCCGACAGGATGGATGCCCTCAGAGCTGCGCTCGCTTTATCAGTTGTCCAAGCGCTTTCTGCTTGTTTGTTTTTGCAAGCGGAATTACTGCTCCTTGCGGAAGACCACAGACGAAGGATGAGGTTAAGAACGGGGGAAGTGCTGCCACCTACAGGTCTGGCATGTCCTTAACAACGTATTTATCCGGGTACGTGTGGACAGTTTTTTTTAACGAGGTGGTGTGGATGCAAGTTTTTGGAGGGGCGGATATTCGTTTTTAAAAAACCCGGCTACGTGTGGACTAGGCCTGAGTCTGTCTCTGTGGAGAGTAGAGGTTAGCATGAGGAGCGGCAGGATTTGGAGTCTTTCTCAGTATTATACCTGATATTCAGACATCTTCCAACCCAGTATGGGTGAGACGATGAATGTTACCGTGCAGTGTGACGCAGACCTGATGGGATTTTCTAATCTGAGCATTTCCTTGTCTAGTTTCTGTCAACAGCTAAAGCAGGAAATAATGTTAGAAGATGTTTCACATTTCAGTCTGCGGGTTAGCTCAGAATGATCCATCGTATTTCAAAATTATCAAGTAAAAAAACGCTCTCTTCAGTGAACTTGGTCTTTAACCAGAAGGATCTTCCAGAGCCAAAGACCTCTCTCCTAACAAGCCTCAGCATCTACAGGCCGGTAGCGCGGACCTCACATCTAAAGAGGACCCTCAGGAGGCCGGTTCATAACCATCTTTAGCCCCCGGTAAGGTCCTCATTAGATCTGCTGCAGCACACCTACCAGCCTGGCATTGAGGTGGATGATGTCATCGTCTACCTCCTACACCAAGCTCCTCACAGAGCCTGGAAGCTCTGTGAGCATCATGATTTTGATTTCTCCAGAGCTTTTTACACCATCCAACCTGAACTTCTGACAGACAAGCTGGCGAAATCAGGAGTGGACATGTCTCAGTGGATCGTGGACTACCTCACAGAACGCCCTCAGGTTGTTGGATCACAGGGCTGTGTCTCTGATGAGCTGGTCTGCAGCACAAGACGGTGCAGGAGGTGGGAGACAGAAATAATTTAGCAAAGATCACAACAATGTTATGGTTTGGTGTGGTCCGGTTCTGTCTTGGTAGCGTTGGTCCACCCCCGCGAGGCCAGGTTTTCTTCACACAGCTGTCTCTGTTTTCTCCAAACATGTGGGCGGCACAAAAGACACAGAAGTCTGTGGTGCTCTCCTTAAATTGTAAACAACAGCGACTGTGAGCAGTGTTGCTTTTGGAGACTCTGACATGAAGCACACTGCCTCCTACTCTCTCACTGAGACAGTCTGGCCTTGTGATGTTTACCCCACTGCATCCAGGCTGATTACGAATCACACATGCAGGAAGCCGCTGTTGGCTGATTCTACCCGCCAATCAGAGGCTTCTCTACAGGTAGGTGTGAACTTCTGCTGGCCAATCAGTCGGTAGTGGGTGTGTTGGGTCGGTTCTGCACCACCGCCAGAGAGCAGGTCTGTTAATTTCTCCTCGGTTTCTCCTAAGCTGGCCTGTCAGACTCGTCCTTTGTCTACAAAGAGAACGAGTCTGGCTCGTCACAGGCAGAGAGGCACATGAGGGGCGGGACAATATAATGCCCCCACTCACACACAACTGCAGTGGGTTAACTGGTGGCTGCAATGGTACAACCTCACTGGAACACCTGTGCTGTGTTCGGCCTCATTCTGCTTCTTTAAGCCAACATGTGGGTGTTTGCAGACTGGTGTTTCGGGGTTTTGGTTTATCTGCACCAGGGCTTTGGCTGCTTTTCGACTTGTCAGTAAGGAAAGCTGATATTGTTCTCTAACAGCTTGGAAAGCTTTTAAGGGGCCTTTTGCCTTTGATGCAGGTTGTTGTGGCCACGCTCTGACCCCGCTGAAACGATCAGTCTAGACATGATGGTTTGCTGATGAAGCCCATCTTCGCTCTGACTTCTGACACTTTCACTTAGCTTTGATGTCACATTTTCCACTAGCACAATGCTCTGTAGTAAGAAATGTTCTGGTGGAAATGTGAACTTATTTAGCTCTGATTTTTTTCCCCCCACAACATCAATAAAAACATTTTAAATTGGTTCCAGGCCATTTGGTGAAATGTGATCAAATCTCAGTTCAAGGAAAATGATTTCACGTTTGCAAACGGCTGGAAGTATGTTTGTGTATACGGCTGCCACAGCATCCAGAGCAGGTCATTGGAAGTGGGATTGGCTCTCTGTAGCTCAATTTGCTCTTTTCAAATTACTCATCAGAACTGGGCTTGGCCCCGAAGATGTGGAGCATGATGATTCTGACCTCATTTATACTTATTTAAATTCCAACCTTACCAAGTTGTTTTAATACCAATGTCTTTCTGCAACATCAAACAAAAGCTGAGCAAAGCTCTTTGAATGTGTCCTCATGTGTCTGCTAATACAGTCTCCAACTGCTGGGCAGGGTTGGTAAAAACAGCAGACTACCTCTAACATGAATCACAGCAGGTGAAATAAGACTGGACCTAATGACGCGTGTCTGTTCTGGATTATGCTGATCTCCAGGATCTGCATCGCTTTTGTTGCCTACATGCTCTTGTAAACAACAGCGACTGATTAATATTATTATTATTTATTATTATTATTATTAGTATTATTATTATTATTATTATTATTATTATTATTATTATTATTATTATCATTATTATTATTATTATTAATACTACTACTAATAATAATAATAAGTATTATTATTATTATTATTTATTATTATTATTATTATTATTATTATTATTATTATTATTATCATTATTATTATTATTATTATTATTAATACTACTACTACTAATAATAATAATAAGTATTATTATTATTATTATTTATTATTATTATTATTATTATTATTATTATTATTATTATTATTATACTAATGATAATAATAATTATTATTATTATTATAATAATGCTAATAATGCTAATAATAATATGAGTAATAGTGCTAATAATAATAATAATAATAATAATAATAATAATTATTATTATTATTATTATTATGCTAATAATGCTAGTAATAATAATAATAATAATAATAATAATAATCATAATAGTATTATGATTATTATTAATAATAATGCACCAAACCTCCAAGTATTTCATCAATTTGACCAAAACTTTACTTGTTCCTACGGGTCAATCTGACACCGTGGTGCTGATATGAAGAAAAGAACTTGAGCCGATATTCTTAACTTGTCCTGCTTACATCACGAGTCCTCAAGGCTGCAAGACACGCAGAACTTCCTGTCTATTATATTTGAAAAAAGTTTGTCTTCTCTGGCTCACGAATGACTTTATCATTTTATAAGTGTTATATAATCATGTTTTGTTGAATGAACAATATGTCTAAAGTGTTTTAATAATGTGTTCAATAATCTACATCAATGACTGATGGGTTAACATGAATATTATTCCTGTAATGATTTGTTTCAGAGCTTAAATTACAACTCCGGACCTGTTACTAGGGGCTTCGTCCGGAGAAATTCCGGAGCACGTTATCCGGATGTTTGTATTCAGACAGAAAGGTCTTACGGACAGAATCCGAAAAATTTCCGTTTTTCATGGCCTGTCTGAACGGGGCTTAAGTGTCTGAGTGAAGGAGGGATGACTGAGTTATTTTGGTAAACCTTTAAACTTGTCAAATTCTGATTGGTCTAAATTTGTAACCACTAGTTAGTAACGGCTAGGTCACTCCCTGGACTAACCAGTTCTCCGCTGCTTCCCTGGTTCGGCCGACCAGGTGAGCAAAACACTTGGGGCCATCCTCTCTTTTGACCTCAAGGCCAAAGCCTCTCTGCAACACTTGCAAGTGATATCAGACACAACACCTCAGATGTGGAACGTCTAACCAGCCGACCCTGGTAGCATCTCATGGCCGGTGATAACTGACTCCAAAGGGAACTGCGACTCATTGAGATTCCAGAAGCCACTGCATCCGGTGACATCAGCACTCTGGCTGCCTGTCCTCCGAACCACCGAGAGCTGCTGTCACACAAGGGTGTCATAGACCTGCACACTGGTGTGGGACGGCTTAATGAATAATCTATAGCTTATTAAACCATACAGTCAGACTGATTTTACAACCCAGACATCACATGATGTCTCAGATACTTAACTCACTCACTGCTGGCTGTTTCTTGATCAGAAAGCCCTTCGCTGCCAGCGTTTTTCAGCGTTTTCACAGTTTTTTAAAAGTCACTGAACGTTGCGCGCTAGGATGATGCTGACGCCAAAACAACCAAAACAACCAAAACAACCAAAACAAAGCAGAGACTCACCTCTTACATCAGGAAGAATCCGCATGTTTCGAGCGTTATCCGTTCTTTCATAATCTGTTGTTGAATTGCGATCGGCAGAAGCTTTTCCGGTTTGCGCCTCACTTTTTTTACAGCAGCGGCCCAAAACGATCTCCTAACACATGGATTTTCTGCTTCCTGATCACGCGACGTGTGACGTACACAGATGAAGATCGGCTTTAGAGATGGGATGTTTGTTCTCACGGTGCGGGGGCTCGTTCCGACGCCCACACAGTAAAAATATGTAAATGAATGAGAAAATAAGGTTTTGCTACAAAACATTAGCTTTCATCCCATCAGGGTTAGGGTCATTTGTGTCATCATTAGTTTAGAAATATAGAATTAAATGCATTTTTATGAACTATATCATCGACTCAGTCTGAATTAATATAAAGTGTGTGTTCCCTAAATAATCCAAAGAACCCAAAGTTGATATAAATCAAATGTTCAAAGACTAATCAGATTGATAATTCATAATTATATGGATTATCACATTTTACTGATCATGTAATAAATGTAGCCAAATACATCATGTTACATTAACGTTAATAGTACTAACAATAATAATATTAATTACAGAAGCAGATTAGATGTATAAAGCCACAAATTCCCATACTGCATTAAAGTCTAATCATCAATAGAACTTTTTAACACTCCTTTGTTCATGTTCTCTAGTCTTTTCAGACTCGATCACTCTGGAAAAATGGAGACATTTTTGTTTAGAGTTGAAAAGCAGGCGTGTAACATGGATTTAGACCACTTGCTCAACAGAAATGGGAACTATTCTCTTTATTGAAAGGGTTAGGGTTAGTCTGACACTGGAGGGGAGACTGGCACAGGTTTCTTAGATCTACAAAAAGCTTTAGACACAGTCAACCATGACACCCTCCAGTCTCCATTTGTTCAGTTTCATGTTTTACGTTTTACTTCCTGCTGGTTCATATCATGTCTCACCGATTGAACTCAATCTGGTAAATAAACAGTATTTTCTGGAACCATTTTTGCCGCATTGCTTGAATTGTTTTTCACACACCGATGGTAACCAATAAATTAAATATTTTGTCAAAAAAAAACATTTAATCATCTCTGAAATGTTATTCCCTGGAAGAACCTCATCCAACCCAGCGCTGACCCTCTACCTGTATGATTAGCTACTAACCCATCTCTCACCCTGCTGAGCACAACACCCTCTGCGCTTCCAAATGTAGCTTGTTTGAATGACTTTGCAAGAGCGTAGGTGGCGCCTTTAAAATGCAGATCTTGTCATGGGTGTACCCCAAGGCTCAATCTAGGTTCTGATTCTATTTAGACTTTATATAAATCACCAACCATCTGTGTGTCAGGGATGTGAAGTTGTTATGTATGCAGATGATGCTATGATCTTTAATAAGGAAATGATCCTTCAGAGACAGCTGCATAACAAAAATTATGAAGAACTGTCATTTAGAGACCTTGTCTCTAGAGGAGCTGATTCTCATCCCAGCTGGTTCACACTCGGCTGCAAACCACTCCAGTGAAAGATGGAAATCACGTTGTGATGAAGCCAACTGGACCACATCATCTGCAAAAAGCAGAGACCTGATCCTCAGACCACCAAACGATCCCTCAATATCTATACTTCAAACAGTGATAAGCTCACAGAAAAAAAAATCTGATACCATGTTTGACAACTAAACTTGTCAGCACTAGTCCAAGTATACATGTGAGAGAGAGAATGTGTGTGTGTGTGTGTGTGTGTGTGTGTGTGTGTGTGTGTGTGTGTTACCTTGTGTAATGTTTTATTAAATTGCTACATGTCGTCGGGCATTGGACTACCAATAGAAATGAGCTTTAGGCAATAATTGGGGACTTTTACTTGATGGAATGTAAATAAAAACAGCTTCTTCTCCTCTTCTGTTCCACTCTGTTCTGTTAGAGAATAACCAATAACCGTTTCAACTGCATGTTCCAGCACCATATGCCTATATTCTTAAGTTCATAGAGTTTAGGATGTTTGTGTTGCTATGTGTAATATTTCTGATGTATCCTAGTCTGTATACTGCCTGACTTGTGTTTGTTTGCATCCTGCCAGCAAAACAAAATCCTTGTAGACGAGTCTCTCACCTGCATGGCAACACACCTGATTCTAATAAACGTTCAACAAAAATAAAATAAACAAGAATAAAATGTCTTAATTCATATCAGGACTGAATGTAACATTCACCCTGTGTCGTATATTTGGTAACACTTTACAATAAGGGTCCCTTCATTAACGCTACTTAGTGCATTATTATAAACCATAAAATAAAGTGTTAACTGCTTTCATGTATTACATGGCATTTCTAAACATATTGTTTAATACATTATTAAGCAGTTCACTAATGTTTCTTACTGAACCCAAGGGTCCAAAACATTCGATCATCCCCATCCCCTCCAGTTGTTAGCTCCAGCCTCTTTGTCCCCAGCTCTGTGTCTGTTGTGTGTGTGTGTGTGTGTGTGTGTGTGTGTGTGTGTGTGTGTGTGTGTGTGTGTGTGTGTGTGTGTGTGTGTGTGTGTGTGTGTGTGTGTGTGTGTGTGTGTGTGTGTGTGTGTGTGTGTGTGTGTGTGTGTGTAGGTGTGCATATGTGTGTGTGCATATGTGCCTGTGCCCATGCATGTGTGTGTGTGTGTGTGTATGTGTGCATATGTGTGTGTGTATATGTGTGTGTGTGTGAGTGTTTTTTTGTGTGTGTTTGTGTGTGTAACAGAGAGGGGTGTGTGTGTGTGTGTGTGTGTGTGTGTGTGTGTGTGTGTGTGTGTGTGTGCATGTAAATTGCCCAATGCAGTGTGTGTGAGTGTATTTGGGTGTGATTGTGTGTGTGTGTGTGTGTGTGAGTCCTTCCCTCAGTCTTTTAGTTCAGTTTTGTGTTTATCTGCCCTCCTTTGGTTCTGCTTCCCCATTTAGATGATTGTTGTCACCTGTCTTCCCTCCAGCCCTCACTCCACACACCTGCTTCCTGTTTCCCTGATTCATCCCAGTCTATTGAAGCCCTGTGTTGTCTTTGTCTTGGGTCGGTCCATTGTGGTAATTCTGTCAGTCAGCTCGTGTTGTCTCTACTGTTTTGATCTCCTGCTCAGCTCTTTGGATTTATTGGTTTTTTTGGCTCGAGCCCTTTTGGCTATATTTTTGTTTCACTCATCCTAATAAAAAGGATTTTACTCTACATCATCTCCTGCCTCGTGTCATCTTGGGTTCCTGCATTTTGGGTCCTACCAACACTGAACCGTGACAATTCCATAACGATTAACTATGGTTAAGTAATGCCTTATGTTTTGGTCTAATTCGATGGCATACTCTATAGTTGCCAGCTGACCTGGGTTAGGGTTAAATGGAACATGGCCTAATTGTTAACCCAGCAAAATGCCAGTCCAGATTATCGAAGATTGACTTTCTTGGCCACAGAATTCCCCTTGCCTGCTGTGGTGAAAGCTGCATCAGATTTTCTGCAACCACAGATTATTAAAACATAGCAGGAGTTGTTGGGGATGGCCAACTTCTATGACTGTTTCCTTCCTAAGGCAGCAGATGGTCTGCGGACATTTTACTGCACACAGCTGTGGAGTGGTCCCCTGGACGTGTGCATGCTTTCAGTGAGGCCAAACCTGTTGCGTAACACTGAGTGTAAATACAACACATCTGGCAGGGAGTTGCGTGCCCTCT
The DNA here is from genome assembly GCA_006942095.1 of Nothobranchius kuhntae. Classification (NCBI taxonomy): domain Eukaryota; kingdom Metazoa; phylum Chordata; class Actinopteri; order Cyprinodontiformes; family Nothobranchiidae; genus Nothobranchius; species Nothobranchius kuhntae. The sequence continues at coordinate 933,992 of SSNQ01034747.1, forward strand.
TTATCAGTGTGCAGTGCCTTTTATGGGTATGATAGCCTCTTGCCTTTAGGTCTAATATAAGTTCACATGGCTGCTAACTTAAAGGGTTCTTAAAGAAAGCTTCATTTAGGTTACACAAAACAGTTATCAAGTATTTTTCTAGGAAGACTTGCATCGGACACACACAACAGTGTTATACTGAGTATGTTTAAAGTAAAAAGGATCCATCTCTGTTCCTTGGGTACTAACACTTCTTACCTGCACTTCTTTAGCTTTTTTATTTTGCTTCTTACTAGAACGTCTCCTCTCTCCTACAGGGTGATCAGGGTGTTTTCTTCCTGTCTTGTCATTGCACTCTTGTTTATGGTTCTTGAGGGGTTCAACTTGTTTGTTATGTTGGTGGGGCGGGTTCACGCTGATAATGAAACCCTGATGCCACCTTTAGGGTTGTAGTCTGTCTGATGCCAGAGCCACAGGACAATTTATCAAAGGTTTATGGAGTAAGCAGGCTGGATCTTATACTCTGGAAAGACTTTTTGGTGATTCAGGGGTCATTATGGTGAGGTGGGGATGTGACATTTACACAGACACTAGAAACGATTGGCTCTGCGGCTTGAACCTAATGCTCCCATCTGTGCCTCAGCCTGAATCGTCTCTCTCATTTCCTCTCTGTAGTAATCTTCTTCCCTTGTCTCTAAAGTTGGTTACCTTTGACCAAAGATAATGAAAAGGAAAGTGAAGCTTATTATCTCCTACAGCCAAATGGTAAAAGTCAACTGATAATGTTTTTGCCTGTCTGTCTGTGTCTGCTTCCTTTTCCATTAGTACTACCTCATGAACCAACGGGAGGATTTAAATGAAAGTCATTAGCTCTTCACTGGATGCACATCTACACCTGTTTGGCTTTTGGGGTTAACACCACACTGAGCTATGACTTGCTGTCTGAGAGTAATATACATCACATGATCAGATGCTGCTATGCGTCTGTCCGGGGGCTGGAGATCAGCACCAGAGCTAGTTTCAGGTTTTTCCACAGATAACTCCAGCTCCCTACGTAATCAGTACAATGGAAGGCTCCTGTCCCAGCTCTCTACATGATCAGCACCATGGATAGCTCCTGCTCCAGCTCTCTCCATGATCAGCGTCACAGACACCGTACCATTTTATTTGTACATCACATTTTAAAACACTGCGTGAGAGCTGAACTAAGTTAATCTGGCCTTCCAGACTCCTCCTCTGTTTAATTCTGCACAGAGAAAGAGTCTGGTAACTCGTATTCAAATGACCCTACCCCCTGAGAATTCTAATCGAACTAATCAGTGGTGGGCAGCATACGCCACACACCACAATTTGAGTTTGTCATAAACATGGAGACTGAAGCGGAGTTCGCTGCGGCTCTTTCCTCTGGTCTAAATGACGAATGTATTTAAAACCACAAGTAGAAGCACTTGAAGCCTCTCTTCTAAAGAAAGATGTTTGCACCATCGCAAGACGTCATTTTTGACTACAGCTAAAAAACTACAGTGTAACAGACGTCACACACAGCGACGCTCAGTTTCTCATAAACAACAAAGACAGCCTATTCATTCATTACCTAACCCATCTGAACTCAGCCTAGTGTTTACTTGTGCTGTTTGTTTAGGTATTGTGTGTGCGCGCACGTGTGTGTGTGTGTGTGTGTGTGTGCCCATGCATGTGTGTGTGTGTGTAGGTGTGCATATGTGTGTGTGTGTGTGTGCACATGTGTGTGTGTGTGTGTGTGTGTGTGTGTGTGTGTGTGTGTGTGTGTGTGTGTGTGTGTGTGTGTGTGTGTGTGTGTGTGTGTGTGTGTGCATGTGTGTTGGTGTGCATATGTGTGTGTGTGCATATGTGCGTGTGTGTGCCCATGCATGTGT
>SSNQ01034747.1:947056-989941 GCA_006942095.1 Nothobranchius kuhntae
GGGGCATTGTTCTGTGTGCGCACGAAGCGGTACAAGTGATAATGCTGCTGGAATTCATAATTTTATCCTTCTCTGCAGCAGCACTGCAGGTGTTCTCCATGTCCACAATGTGCGAAGCCAGGTCCTTAGTCAACTTACAGTTGCGCACATTTTTCCACTAAGTTTTTTTTTCATAAATCCCAAAGATTGTGTGGAAAGTTGCTTACGCAGTTTTCCGACCCCGTTTTGTGCGTAAGCAAGCTTGATAAATGAGACCCCTGATCCTTAGATTGCCAAAACAGATCCCCTCAACACCTTGGCAGCACCTGGAAATCCTGTCTATAAAAGTTCTGAACAGAATCGGTGACAAAGGGCAGCCTTGGTGGAGTCCAACTCTCACACAAGCCCGACTTACTGCAGGTAATGCAGACAAAGCTCTGACAACGGTCATACAAATGGTAAATGGCCTGTGTTTGATATAGCACCTTCTAGAGTCCTGAAACCCCTCAAGGGGCTTTACAACTCAATCCGTCATTCACCCATTAACACACACATTCACAACCTGGTGGTAGCCAGCTGCCCTGAGGTACACTGACAGAGGCGTGTCTGCTTTACACAGGCGCTGTCGGTCCCTCCAAACACCACCAGCAGCCAAGTTGGATAAAGTGTCAACAGACTGAGTGGGGCTTGAACCTGCAGCCTTCCGATTAAAGGGCCAGCATTTAGCCCCTTTTTGCCACCGCCATCCACACAGGGACCTAACAGTGCATATCAAAGGGCCAGGTGGTGGCGTAGTGGTTAGCACTGTTGCCTCGCAACACGATGGTCGCAGGTTCGAAACTCGGCTGCGGCCTTTCTGCGTGGAGTTGCGTGTTCTCCCCATGCATGCGTGGGTTTTCTCCGGGTACTCTGGTTTCCCCCACAGATCACAACATGCCCTATAGGTAAAAAAAGAAAAATTGTAAGTCGCTTTTAGTCTGCTAAGCACATAAACATAAACATAAACCCCATACTCCCAGAGTACCCCCCACAGGGCCCCCCAAGGGACACGGTAAAGCACCTTCTCCAAATCCACAAACACATGTAGACTGGTTGGGCAAACTCCCACGCACCCTCCAGGACCAAGGGTATAGATCTGGTCCAGTGTTCCATGGCCAGGATGAAAACCACATTGAATGATGTCACTGTGTGGGCAACATTACTTTCATGAGTGCAGAAGAACTTAGTAGACATGTCATTTTGAAATGGAACTTGGTAAAAAGAGAACCTATGACAGAAATCCTGGGCCTCTTAGAGTGGGCTTTTCTGATTATATTGTATTTCAGCTGTGCCAGGAACAAGTTATCTGCATGGCATCACGGAGGACACACAGTTTCATGGTTAAATAATGATTCCTAACACATGGCCTACAGATCAGGTGTCTGCTTCTTGCAGATTATGTAATCCAATCTGTTAGCAAGATGGTACCTGTGCTTGGAACTACTGCTGCTACCAGCCACTTTTTGAAACTTTTCTTCACAGACCTCTTCCTTTCTGCCTTGCTTCTGTCTGCAGTCCTCTTCAGTAATGTCCCAGCTAACTTCTCATATGATTGCCAAACTCTTGTCCTTCTGTTTGTCTGTGATTGCTCAAAATGCACCAAGAATTAATTTGTTTGCCTATTTGTTGGCTTGGAACCAAATGCTGATTCCTACCCAAACGCCTCCAGCGATGTTTATCCAATCCTGGGAAACGGGGTAAATGCGCAGGAATCTGGTTGAGGATAAGACTTCTCTTAAAGCGTGGTTTATCTAGTAAACATTGGTGCAATCTCTTAGGTTCTTGTCCTTTGTTTGGAGACCTGAATTCTTCCGCATTCCCACCAGGCTGAAATGTGATGCAGTTTCTTCGTCCAGGTTTGTTAAGGTTTGTTTATCATCATTCTTCAGTGGTTTCTCCTCTTTTTAGAAACACCGTGGATCTAATCCTGCTAACCTATGTCCACTAACTCCAGCTGTTTCTGTAGTTCCTGATTCCTTTATCTCACTCAGAATGGCTCTATTAAATACCCGCTCCATTGACAACAATTACGTCCTGCTTAATGATTTGATTCAATCTAAAAACCTGGACTTTCTGTTTCTGACTGAAGTTTGGCAGCAAACATCTGATTATTCTGGTCTGATTGAACTCTGCCCGAGTGGTTATTCTTTTCTTAGCCAGCCCCGGGGTTCTGGTCATGGTGGAGGCCTAGCTGTTGTTTTCAGAGACCATCTTCCATGTAGCTCTACAACCTCTGGTCACTTTGCTTCCTTTGAACTGCAGCTGATTTAAGTCGGTCGTAAGGACCCGTTCTACTGTGCTGTGGTCTATCGTCCACCTGGTCCAAACAGTTCTTTCCTTCAGGAGTTTGGTGACTTTCTATCCTCCACTGTGAAGCTGTCCAGACTGGCGATTGTTGGTGGTTTTAACATCCATGTTGATGATCCCTCCGATCTCGTTGCCATAAGCTTCTCCAGCCTCATGAACTCCTTCACCTTTACCCAGCATGTTTCTGGCCCCACACACACCAGGGGGCACACTCTAGACCTTGTTTTTACCCTGAGTCTAAATGCTGACAGTGTTTTTCCTGAGGACGTTTATATTTCAGATCACCATTGCATTTTCTTTAACTTGTCAGTTTCTGCATCCCCACTTCCTGCTCGCCCTATGGTTAGTTCTCATTTTCTTAATGAGAGCACAGCTGGCAATTTTTCTGCTGCTTTTGATCCACCCTGTTCTTCTGATAACGACCCAGATTCCTTAACTTCTCAGTTTAACAAGCACTGCCTCTCCATTCTGGACAACATCTGTCCTGTCAGAACCAGATCAGTTCCTGCAGTGAACCCTACTCCCTGGTTTCATGACAGCCTTCGCAGCCTGAAGCACCAATGCAGAAGAAGAAGAAGAAGAAGAAGAAGAAAATGTCATTTCTATAGCGCCTCTCAAGATAAAAATCACGAGGCGCTTCACAAAAACAAAAAATATAAAATTATAAAAAATAATTTAGAAAATGGTTAAAAATATATTTAAAATGAACAAAAAAATAGACAATTGTGATTTAAAAAAATGTTAAGAAAGAGAGAGAGTGAACAGGAAAGAGGGAAATCAGTGGATCCTGAGGAAGGTGGAATAGGTGGGGAGAGCAGAATAAAGAGAGAGAGGTGAAGAAGTTCATACAAAAGCAGCCTGAACAAGTGAGTCTTCAGCTGCTTTTTAAAGGAGACGAAATGTTGCACTTGTGCCAGAAAACTCGTCTCCACATCCATCTACTGCATCTAAATGATCTTCTGACATCCTTTAACTCTGCAGTCAGAGACGCTAGGGTTTCCTATTTCTACAACCTAGTGTCCCAGAGCAAAGGGAACCCCAAGGTGCTGTTTAACACCATCAGCAGCATTGTCTCTCCTGCCTCTCCTACAGCCTCCATCCACTCTGTTGCAGACTGTGAGAACTTTCTGTCTTTCTTTGTGGACAAAGTCAATAAGGTCAGATCTAGCATCTCTCCCTCAGCCTTATCTCTGCCTCTCCCGACTCCAACGCGACCCATCATCCTAGATAACCTTGCTCCTGTTTCCCGGCTGAAGATGTGGGGTGACAGAGCCTTTTCAGTTGCAGCTCCAAAACAATGGAATGAGCTTCCATTACACATTCAGCGGTCCTCTTCTGTACCAGTTTTTACATCCAAGGGAACTTTCTACAGCTGAATGAAGATAGGACTGAGATCCTCATCTGTGCCCCAGACAAGATGGTTCCCAAAGTCAGAGACTCTCTTGGTCAGCTTGCTTCTCACACTGAACCCTCTGTCAGGAATCTTGGTGTGACCTTTGACCCAGCTCTCACCCTGGATTCTCATGTCAGTTCGCTTGTTCGCTCTTCCTTCTTCCATCTCAGGAACATTGCTAATCTGAGTCCCATTCTGTCCCGCTCTGAACTGAGCCGGTCTTTTGAACGGCTCTTTGAGGTAAACGACCGACTAATGAACAGCTCCTATGACAGAGCCATAAATCCCATCACTATTCTCTACACCTTCATCTCCTCACGCTTAGACTACTGCAACTCTCTTTTCACTTTGTTTATTTGTTGTTGTTTTTAAATATGTTTTTTTTTTACCTTGCAAACAGTTTTGATCGCTCCTGCAATCTTCTTCCATCAATTTGCAACACTCAGAGATCTCAGGTCAAAACAAGACTTAGAGAAACAAATTCATGCCTTCATCTCCAGCAGGCTGAACTATTGCAAAAACAGCTGAAAAACAACTGCTGCTTATTTAGACTGCTGCTGCTGGAGTCTTAACAAGAACTAAAAGAACGAAACACATCACTCCTGTTCTTAAATCTCTAGACTGGTTACCAGTAAACTACAGAATCAACTTCAAAGTGCTTTTACTAGTTTATAAATCTCTCAATGGCATGGGGCCAAAGTACATGTTGGATCTCCTTCCAGTATACACCCAGCAGGGCTCTCAGCTCCTTGGGAAAGAGTCAGTTGGTAGAACCGGGTCAGAACCAAAAAGGGTGAAGCTGCTTTTAGCTATATGCTGCACACAGATGGAATCAGCTTCCTTGTGAACTCAAATGTGTCCCAACTCTAGTCTCTTTTAAATCAAAATTAAAAACCTTCAGGTATCCATCAGCCTTTGAATATTGTTTGATATGCCGCACCTTCCGCACTGTAACTGCTACCCTTTTGGCAATGCCTTGTTTCTAAAATCTGAAATTAATATCTACATTTCTTTGTTTGATTTACTGTGTTTGCTGTTATTGCTTCTGTAAAGCATTTTGAAATGCCTTTGTGTTTGAAATGTGCTGTGCAAATAAAGCTGCCTTGCCTAAAACACTGTGTAAAAGCAAGAGTGTCAAATGAATATACAATAAAAGAGGATTAAAACATAGCAAGAGAGATGGCTGAAGTAGCACACAATAAAAGCAGGAATCGAATACAAGGCATAAAACAGTTGAAGAAATTTAATAGCAGCTTGACGAAATCCTGAGTAAAGGGCATAAAAGTAATTCAGACTGTGCAGAACAAAGGCATGAAGGATAGACTTGAGATATGGTTTGGATAGAATAGGCTTAGTTTTGGACAGAAAAATAATCTTATTAACTGAGTTAACCTGATCGTCGAACATTAGATATGAGTCCATTTTAATTCCTAGCTTGGTAACCACACTCTTCATATAGGGGGATAATGATCCAAATTCCAGTCCCGAGCCAGTCACTGTGTTACCACATCATTTCTGTCTTTGAGTCGTTTAAATTTAAGAAGTTAGCTGACAACCAGGAACTAATGTCATGTAAGCGATCGATTAATTGAGCAACTGAGCCATCAGCCCGCTGTAATGGTACATAAATTTGGTGGTCTTCGGCGTACAGATGGAAGTTGACATTATCCTTACGAAAGAAGTGTCCTAGAGGTAATTTGTAAAGAGAGAATATCAGGGGTCCCAAGACTGAGCCCTGAGGAACTCCCCAACATAGCGTCATCCAATCAGATGAGTTGTTTTCTATCCTGACACAAATGCTATATTCTGTCTTTTAAGTATGAGTGCAGCCAGAGAAGAGCTGTTCCATTAATGCCCGCAAAGTGTTCTAATCGGTGGAGAAGTATGTCGTGGTCCACCGTGTCAAATGCTGCAGTCAAATCCAGTAACAGCAGAATGACAGCGTCACCAAAACCTTGACAAGGGCAGGGTCGGTGCTGTGACCTTTCCTGAATCCCAACTGAAAAACCTCCCATAAATTGGCTGAATCCATAAAATCTACCAATTGCTGATAAACTACCCATTCCAACATTTCTGAAAGAAGTGGTGGTTTAGAGGTGTGTCTATAATTAACCAGAGCCATTGTGTCCAAGCCTGGGATTTTTAATACGGGGCGGATGACAGCTCTTTTTAGGTTAGATGGAACAAAACCTCTTGTGAAATTTCAATTACTTATAATCTACAAAAAGGTAACAGTGCTGGAAAAGCTTCTTTATAACGTATTGGTGTAAGGACATCACAGAGGGAGCCAGTAGGTGTTGCTTGCAAAAACAGGCGTTCAAGGTCAGAGGCGTTCACCAGACCTCAATTGGACAGATTTGCAGTTGCTTGCAATTAGATCTAAAGAGGCAATTGTAATGCTCCTATATTGCTACTTAAAGTTGATAATTTAGAATAAAAAAATTAAAGAAAAGCATTGCAGTTTTGAACTGAGGGGGGGAAGGATTCAGAAACAGCGTGAGCAGAGTCCAAGATAGAGCCTATTACCTTAAACAAAGTCCGTGCGTCATGGGAGGTTGTAGATACAACATCAGCAAAATACTTTGCTCTTTCTTTCTGTGCAGCCTCTGACCTGGAGGTAATCCTGTTTCCATGTGCGTTCAGCCTTTCTACAGGCCCGCCAACAGACCCGAGTATCTTCGGTGAGCCAAGGCTCTGCTTTGGGTCTTGGTTTAATGTATTTAAGAGGGGCAATGCCAACTAGCATAGCAGAACAGTTTATCACAATAAAGGGAACAAATTATTGAAGATGTTTAATCCCTTTCACAAGATAAAATTTCAATAAATTCATTCAACAAACTAGTAGACCTCCCTGGACCGACCGGTGCAGCCGCTTGGAGCGGAAAACAAAAGTTGCAGAGTATTGGTAAATAACCAGAAAAAAATTGGAATCTCTTCATCATTTAAAATATACCAATTGATAATAGTAGGTCTAGGGTGTGTCCTTGAACATGTGTGGGACCATTAAGCCACTGGAACAGGTTAAGAGAGGCCATAAGATTTAAAAAGTCAGAAGTCAATGGCCATTGAGAGCAACATACATGAATATTAAAATCTCCAGCAATCAAAACACGGTAATACTTTAAAATGTTAACACATACAAAATCGGCTAGTTCCTTCAAAAAGTCAGAATCACATTTTGGAGGGTGATAGATTAGTGCTACAAATATTGCTGGTGTTTTGGGTGGCCTTGACTGGCAGCAGTAAAGGATAAATAAATCACTCAAGGACACCTGCAGCTACATGTCAGAGGTCTTCTGTCACATCTTCAGTTCGATGCATGGTTTTGTTTTCCTCACAGAGGACCTCCTCTACTTTATTAGGCAGACTACAAACATGGACTTCCCTAAACTCATTAACAAGCTCCAGTTTCCGCCCTGGGTGTGCTCAAACTGCGTAAATCCAAGTTACAGAGGCAACGAGGTCAGGTCAGGAAGAACAATTACAAGTTAAAGTAATAATGGATCAAGAAAGTGTATTTCAAACAGTAATCAATGGGGATAGAGCTGAGGTGGAACACCAGACATCATAAATGGGATTCCATGATATGTTCTGCACTATTAACAGTTTTCTCTATGAGAATTTTAGAAATGACAGAATCTGGAACAATCATCTCTGTGGGAAGGACACACGCTCATGTTTAACCTCTGTACGAGGAGACTAAACCTCTAAAGGCTCCTCTTAATAAAATGTAAATGAAACTGAACAAATGCCTGGAGATTTCTATAATATGTGCTCAGAGAACGACCCAGTTTCCTTCAAATGTACACCTTTGACATGAATGTAATGAAAATAAAGGTGAGGAAAATATCAATCATACGATCTGGGACGTTTTAACCAGCTTTGATTCTGCTGGATAATGACTTTGGGGCATATGAGCAGAAATTACTTACTTTTTATTGACCTTTTCTGCAACAGAGGCTTGATGTGACATTTCCAATCAATTAGCTATAGAAGCTGTGCTCTTTGCTTTTGTTGAGCTGGTGTGGAGAAAAGCCTTTGCATTAATCTCTGACCCTGAACCCATTCTACCTCTCACTGGTGGAGAATAATGCATTCACAGCAGACCTGTTTGCCCAGTACAGCACTACAGAGGTAACACTAGGTGCGTTTCCATTATTGGAATTCAGAGTAAACTTATAGGAACTTCCCGTCATGCACGCTTGTCCCCACTTGGCCGGGACAGATGAATGGCCTATTGCAGAAACTTTCTGAGTGCTTGATCAGAGGTACAGGTACTCGGAATGGTCTGGTAGATTTCGAAGAAGAACTTCGAGTTGAAGAGTGTAGGTTTGATCCCGGCTCCGACAAGAAAATGCTGCTGTTGGGTCCTTGAGCAAGACACTGACCCACCTTGTCTGCTGGTGGTGGTCAGAGGGACCAGTGGCGCCAGTGCTCGGCAGTCTCGCCTCTGTCAGTGCGCCCCAGGGCAGCTGTGGCTACATCGTAGCTCATCCCCACCAGCGTGTGATTGAGTGAATGACTGACTTTGTTGTGAAGTGCCTTGGGCGGTTGTAGAGCCCTAAGAAGGTGTTATACAAATACAGGCCATGTATCATAATACATCGAGGACTACAAATGTGCTTCACCAAGTGACGGAATCAAACCAGACACAGAGAAAAACTGAGGGAAAAGGCTGTAAGTTAAGCAAAATTCTAATCTTCCTTCAGGAGGAAAGAACCACCATAAACCTGGCCATGTGGTAAGTAGCAGCTACGCTAGGGGGGAGGAGACTCTGTGGTGACATCACATAAACGACTTGCCGATGTCTGGTTTTATAGTCGTGCTAATTACAAACTATTACATGATGATAAATCTCAAAGTACGTGACTGGCGTGGTTGAAACACACATCATTATTTTTCATTTAGATAGACCGTTCGGGACCCATGTGCCAACCAGAAGGGGAGGAGACTTGGGCTCCCATGAGCTGATTTCTGCAAAGTCCTGAAAGGGCTGAATTTGAATGGAGACACAACAGCTGAGGACTGGGACATACAATGTCCCGGTCAATGCCCCCCACTCAGAACTGACCCTGACGTTCGGCAATGGAAACACACCAGCTGTTTCACTTTGATCCGGTCCTCAAAAAAGGGATTCACACCTTCATTTGTGTTGGAATAATTAACAAGGCAATATGGTGGCCACCCCACACACATAGCCAATCAGAACATTTGAACAGGTGGCAGCTGGAGAATGTTGTTACAGATTAAAAGGAAAGACTGGGTAGTTGCACTCGTAGAACACTTCATTCATTTTTAACCATTTAGTAACACGGACCACTACCACACACTGGCTCTTCCTCTTGCTGGTCACCCAGTCTAGGGTTGACAGTGGCTCAGGGGTTAAGAGCTGTAGCCAGTGGATTCAAATCCTGGCTCTGTTAATGTCTTGCATGTCCTTGAAGAAGAAACATTTTTTACATAGCATCTCTCAAGATAAAAATCACAAGGCGCTTCACAAGAACACAAACAAAAACGTAAAAACATATTTTTTTGTTGGGGAAAAGAAAAAGTTAAAACTCAAAAATTAGGAGGAAAACAGAATAAATTTTTAAAAAATGGGTAGTGCGGGATCCCAAGGAAGGCAGAACTGACAGAAACAGCAAGCAGCATAAAGAAAAGCTACAGTAGAGAGGAAAGAGAGGATGGACAGCAGGTCCCCCCAAAACCTGCCTGAACAGCTGAGCCTTCAGCTGCTTTTTAAAGGAGACCACTGAGTCCACTGATCACAGGCTCAGGGGGAATGAGGTCAAGAGTCCACAGCAGCACCTTTGATATTTAGCCTGGTGCTGCACAACCAGTAGGCTTTGATCACTGGACCTCAGGGACCTGCTGGGGGTGTAGGGACTGAGAAGATTACAGATGTATGGTTGTGCTTGTCCATGTAAGGCCCTAAAGACCAGAACCAGGATCTTGAAATGAACCCTGAAGTTGACTGGCAGCTGGTGAAGCTGGAGGAGAAGCGGGGTGATGTGGGTGTGTTTGGAGGACTTGGTCAGAAGCCGAGCACAGGCATTCTGAACCACCTGTAGACGGTTCAGGGAGGTTCTGCTCAGACACGTGAAAAGAGAGTTACAGTAGTCTAAGCGTGAGGAGATGAAGGTGTGGATAACTGTCTCAAGTTCAGAGCGGGACAGAATGGGACTCAGCTTAGCAATGTTCCTGAGATGGAAGAAGGAAGAGCCAACAAGAGAACTGACATGAGAATCCAGGGTGACAGCTGGGTCAAAGGTCACACCAAGATTCCTGACAGAAGGTTTGGTGTGGGAAGCAAGCTGACCAAGAGAGTCTCTGACTTTGGGAACCAGCTTGTCTGGGGCACAGATGAGGATCTCAGTCTTATCTTCATTCAGCTGTAGAAAGCTCCCAGCCATCCAGGTTTTGATAGAGTCTGGGGTTAGGGTCAGGTGTGTAACAGCTGCAGCTTAGACATCTCATGGGGCTTAAAGGAGATGTACAGTTGGATGTCATCTGCATAAAGATGGTAGGGATTTCTTTAAAGGAGTTCAGGATGTGCTGAAGAGGAAGCAGATAGAGGAGGAAGAGCAGAGGCCCCAGCACAGAACCTTGTGGGACACCATGGGTAAGAGAGGTGGTGGAGGACCTAAACTTGGAGACGGCCACAGAAAAGGAGCGTTCAGAAAGATAAGAGGAGAACCACTCCAGAGCAGATCCTGATAGGCCTACCCAGTCTCTCAACCTCTCCAGTAGCAGGTGATGGTCAACAGTGTCAAAGGCTGCAGTCAGGTCCAGCAGGACCAGAACAGAACAGTCCCGATGCAGGGGACTGCATCCTCTTTACCTGCTGGTGGTGGTACCCATGTACGGCAGCCTCAACTCTGTCAGTGTGTCTCAGGTTTTTAATTAGAGGAAAGAGAATCTAATCTTTGTGGATTTAAATGCATCCAATGGGGGAGATGTTCCCCCCTCACCCTGACATCACCAAACGCTGCTACCAAACTGGTGCAGCAATAGGAGTTGTGTTATCTGTGAGTTCTCCACACAATGACAGAACGTAAAATCATCACCAGTACGTCTTATTTCAGTCAATAAAACCAGAAAACACCTCCACCCAAGAGTCAGATCCAAAATGTCTCCCTTTGGTGTTAGCAGAGAAGTCTTGACCTGGTTCATAGCAGAGAATCTAAACTAACAAATACTGATTGACATTTTTGTTGACAAACAAAAAAAAAACCAATGAAAATGGGACAAAAAAATAAATAACCAATCAGCAACTGGAACAGGTGGGACTAGATGAGAAAAGTCAGGATCTGGCCGCCGTTTGAACAAGCTACCGCAAACGTCCGTCCCAGTAAAAGTTCTCGTGGTGCTGCCGTGGCCGATGATGTCAGCGTTCGGTGTTCTAGCGGTGTTTTTGTGAGGAAAAAAACATTCAAGCAGCCCACCTGGCTAGATTACTGCCAGGGAAAACTAATCCATGCACCTGAAAACAGTTCTTACATTTAGTTTATCTTATCACACATTTTATTGTTTTCATGGTATGATGTCATTTCCTGTCATGTTTGCAAAGATTACTGCATATTTGTTTACTATATTAATGCTGAGAGGCACAAATGAAAACTGTCAGTGCTCATTTTGGCATTTTCCAGTAATTATTATTATTATTATTATTATTATTATTATTATTATTATTATTATTATTATTATTATTAAAACAATTATAACGGTAGAGTTCTACTGTGTGAAATGTTCATGTTTCTTTAGGAGGTGGAGTCAACGTTTCCTTTACAGAAGTTGAAAACGATGTCACCTGAAGAAAAATTCACGTATTTAAGTCGACTAAAATTAGACTAAAATCAAACAACAATCGTGACTAAATGTCTTCTGAATTTTAGTCACGACTAAAACTAATTGAAACTTTCTTGTGAAAATGAACACCGGTTCAAAGGTCAACAAATGAAAACTCATTAAACATGGTACTCTGCTTAGGACTTTCCAACCGTATGGGTTCTGTTGTTACAGAGAGAAAAGACTGACTAAAGACACATTTCCTCGTTTTTTGCTGAATCTGTTTTTAAACTGTAGCTCTGATGTGTCCGTGCTTTATACCAGACCCTAAGAAACCACCCACAGAGGCCTTGGTGTTCTGCTGCGACTGGATAGCATTAGCTACAGCTTGTTTATGACTCATACGCAAGAACACTTTTCTAACAGATGGATTTCTTTAGAGTGAAAGCTCCAATTTAAAATAAGTGATAATAAAATGTTCAGAGCACTTTTCTACATTATTGTCTCTGTTTGGGTCACAGCAGGAGGTATTTCACAGCCGACAGGGGTGATGAGACATGCGGAGTGAGGTATAGTTTGTTGCGTTGGCCTCATAAATACAATATTTCTCCACACCTGTGTCTGCATAGTACACTCACACAATAATAAGCTGCTGGCTTTGTGGACAACTGAGTTTTGTGTTTGTGATGCATCTGTACATCAAGTAATTTCTGTACAACTGCAGGTTTTCTGGTTTTCAGCGAAGACTGTTACAACAACTTATTGGTTTTTGATCTGATGCTCCATCGTTTGTGTGGTCCAGCATCAACATGTTCAGACTGGAAACAATGTAACTGAGAAGGAATCGAGTTTGTTCTGCTATGAAAACCAGTCCATGTAAATCTCAGCCTCCTTTGCTTTTCCATCACCTGACATCTAGATGTTATCTCCTGAAGCACCAGGGGACGCTCCATTGCAAAAGCAACCATTTTCTTTAATCACTTGCTGAAACAATTAAAGGGTTTCCTTAAATCTGTTTGTGTAGATTAATAGTTCTGTGGAGGAGGATCCATCAAAGACCCAATCGGTGTTTGCTGCCCTGAACCAAACCAAACTCTTCCCTGATCTTACTCCTGACTGATTTATTCCACTCATCTCATTCTTAAATGCTCCTTTGAGCTGGAGTTATTCTCAGCTGCACATAAAAGGTCTTCATTACCCAGCGCCTTGTGTCTGCAGTGGAGTGCATGCTGGCTTCTCTTTGACGTGTTTTCTTAAGAGATAGATGGCGTTTCTGGCAGCTGAGGCTGTCTTGTTGTTTTTAGCAGTGTCAGAAATAATGTTTGGTCCCCTCGGCAGGTAAGATGTGTCAGGCTGCTCTTAGAAGAACATCCATCCAAAAACACACAGTAGCTGTAGCTTAGAGTAATGGAGACGGGATTACTAGGAGATGACCTGGTGGAGTAGCCCGGATCCAGACTGGACCCACCTTCAGCTCATGAAAGCTTTTCTGTTTCTGGTCCTCTCACCCCCCCCCCCCCCCCCCCCCCCCCCCCCCCCCCCCCCCCCCCCCCCCCCCCCTTGCCTTTTGCAGCCTCCCTCAGTTTGTTAGCCACACCTGTCCATTGCTAGTCACAGTAGTCAGCACACCTGTTTCCCTCGACTCTTCAACCACCTCCCAGTCCCTTTGAACCCGGTTCAGTTGCTGGTTCCTGCTGTTGTTTGGTTTATCCTGTACCTCTACTGCACCTCTAAGTTTCTATTAAACAACCTGCTACCTAGTTACCAGTCAGGATTCAGGCAACACCACAGCACTGAGAGTGCACTGATTACAGTAGTAAATGATACGGTGATACTGATGATGCTCCATATCACTCTAGCTTTTGTTAATGAGGACCACAACATCCTTCTTGATGGGCTCATAACCTGGGTGGGACCTTCAGGTACAGCCCATAGTTGACTCAGATCTTAACTTGAAGACAGGGGCTATGCTGTTTCTATTGCTGGTCACAAATCAAACTTGATCACCATGACATGTAGAGTGAGTCTAGAGGACCACAGCCACTAGGTGATTGAGCTAGGTAGATCTGGGTGTCATCAGCATGACTATGATAGGTAATGTATTAATGTGTATGACCTGACCCAGGGGGAGCATGTAGAAGTGGAAGAGCAGTGGTCCAAGAATTGAGCCTGTTCTCTGGTTAACAGTAAACCACATAATTAATTTCAAAGTACTTCTACTAGTTTATAAATCACTCAGTGGCATGGGGCCCGATGTCCTTCCTGTATCTATGCCCAGCAGGGCTCTGAGATCCTTAGGAAGCTGGTAGAACTGGGTCAGAACCAAACAGGGTAACGCTGCTTTTAGCAACGATGCTGCTCACAGATGGAATCAGCTTCCTCGTGACCTCAGATCTGCCCCAGCTCTAGTAACCTTCATGTATTCATCAGCCTTTGAGTGACTGTTGCTGCTGCAGCTGCTACCCTTTAACTTTGACTTTGTCTCTTTCTTTTCATTTTAAAATATGAATTAAATGTGTGTGTATTTTAATCGTTTATGTTCTTGCTATTCTTCCTAATGGAAAGCACATTGAGCTGCCTCTGTGTATGAAAAGTGCTACATGAATTAAGCTGTCTTACCTGTGCCTGTGTTGTGGAGTGTGTGTTTTTCACACTGTGAATTATACTAAAGACTTTGTTTAACTCTAACTGGCTGCTTGGATTACTCACATCTGGTCCTCACCTACTTCCATCTGAAGTTCATGACACTATCACTCATCTGAGAGCAAAGCCTGAGGTTTAGGAAGCAGGCTCGCTCACACACCTGTTACTGTGGGAAATATTTAATGTATTGAATCATCAAAAGTCAAAATGGGACTGAAAGGAGAAAAAAAACTAAATATGGTCACCATAGCATATGCGGGTCAGTCAGATTTGTTAAAAAGTTAATTTCTTAGGTTTAACTTTGTGTCTGTAACAAGTCAACTCGTTTCCAGATCAGTAACTGCTGCTGAAGCTTCCCCACAAATGTATTAGAGATGTTTTAGACCACTAACCTTCCCTTTGCCTCAACCATTGGTCTGAAATGCAACAGAAAGTTGTGTTTTTAGAATTTACAGCTCCTGGCAGTAGAAGGCAGCTTTCTTGGCCGGCTTCAGGAGATGAAATAGGTTTGAGGGATGGAGCTGACGAGAATTCCAATGTTGGTACATTAAACAGACACAACATCGTGATATTGAAATATTGGATGGGAGGCCAGTGCGCTGTAAACGCTGAAATGTTGGCTGACAAGGTTAATATGATTGCTAAAATATTGGCAAGTTGGGCTAATATAAATGGTTTTGAAATAGCAGCAGAGATGGTCTGCCGTGACTTTGACTAAATCTCCTGCAAGCCAGGATGTACTTGCTGTTTCCTCATCTTCATTGTTGGTCCAGTCATGCCTGAGTGGAGCTGGATGTGATGGAGGTACACAAGTCGACACTTAAACCTTGAAGTTGTTTATTCCCCACATCTCCTTTTTATTGTTGGAGGCTGGTGTTTGCTTGCTAACACAACAGCATCCAGAGTGCATGCACAACGAGCTGCTGTGATCTCCGTAAACAATCATCACAGACATTCCCTATCTGCACCAACCCCCCCACCCTCCTCTTCACCCAGCGTCCTGCTCTCGCTCTGTCAACACAACAAACTCTGCCAGCCACCGTCGTCTCCCGGGTGCATTTAACAGCAGAGAGCCACCAAACTCGTGGCTGAATGTGAATCAGCAGCCGGTCTTGAACAGCAACGAGGAATGAAAATATGCAGATTCAGAACCATGGTAATGGTATAGCCCAGGGGTTGATGGGACCTGCTGAGGAAAGGCTGTGAACAGTAAACATTTCACCTGTAGTGAAAACAACTGCAGCTTAAGCAGAGATGAGTTAGCACACAGTGATGCTAGCAGCTAGGGGCTATAGCATGCTGTCTGTTTATTAAGCATTAACGTTACACTAAGTTAATCATTATCTTTATAAAAAAGCATGCTAACTAGCATCTCCTACAACAGCTTAGTCAGCAGAAGTGTTTTAGCTTTTAGTGACAGTAACAGCTGCACAGGTTAAAATTAAATCAAAGTCCCAAAAAAACAAAAGTAACTGATAAATCCAAACACCTGATTGTTTTTCTACACGTGCACACGGTGAAGCGATGAACTGGCTGCAGCTGGTGACCATTCATTTCTTTCCTGCATTCACTGTAACAGAGGAAGAATGAATCTCTACAACGTACAGGTATTTTTATACAGTTTATAGGGGCTAACTTTACTGTGTTATTGTTTAAAGGCAAGCTTGACATTCCCATCTCCTCTGACACAATTCCCACCCAAACACCCAAAATTAAGACTGAGAAAATCTCCAGAGACAGCTTCATTTTGACCGTTTACTCAAGCATCCAAATGACAAAACATACTTTTCCACTTGTTACAGAGAACATCAAAGAAAACGAAAGAGGGACGCCAAAAAACTCCCCACCTTGACTGGCTGGGACTTTCGTACTCCGGAACTTTGTGGCACTCCTCGTTTTCGTAGACCCGCCCACATTGTCAAAAGATTAACATTGAGTTGAAGACCAACCTTTACATTTCCATCGGTGAATTGTTTAAACCATGAATCCTACTACAGAGAATAATTATTAGCATTAAAGAACAGTCACATTACCGGCCCCAATGCCTTTGAAACAATTACTGATCTCAAAACCAAACTGAAACACAGCTCCTAAATTAAGTTGACCAAACTACTGTTAACAAGTTTTATAATGTCCAAAACAAATCTTTGAGCTTTTTAAATATGTACACATCTGTAAATTACACAGGGTGACAAAGCTCATTGGTCTTAGTCTTCACTAACAAATCCTGTCAGGAAATGTCTCCATTACCTTTACAAGAGGCCATGAGTTTCTGGGTGAGGTGTCATCAGCACAAGCACCATCTTACACCGGCGATCTTCTCAGTCCCTACACCCCTAGAAGGACCCTGGGGCCCAAAGCCTACTGATTGTGCAGCACCAGACTAAAAACCAAAGGTGACAGATCATTTGCTGCTGTGGCCCCCAGACTCTGGACCTCTCTCCCCCTGAGCCTGAGATCAGTGGACTCAGTGGTCTCCTTTAAACTCACCTGTTCAGGCTTTGGTGGGACCTCCTCTTCATCCTCTCCTTCCTGATAAATAGATTTAATTTAAAGACTAAAGGTGCTCGAGCCTTCTCAGCAATTGCTCCTGTCCTGTGGAACAGTCTACCCCTAGATATGAAGACAGCTGATTCGTCCTGTTTAAAGTAAAAATGCATTTTAGCGATAACCTCGTGGTCTCAGGCTTTTTTTTTGTTTTTAATATTTTAAATTTATTTCATGAGCATAACAGATGTTTTAAGTTTTGTAATGTATACTTTGCATTTTGTCCTGGTTGTCTGTGACTGTAACTTTTGTAATGTTCACTTAGCTTTTATGATATAAAGCTTTTATATTTCCTGCTATACGTTCAGCACAAAGGCTGTCGTCTTTCATATGTGCCATACAAATAAACCTTGACTTGACTTCCTCACTAGCTGCTCTTCATGCTGCTGTTTCTGTCAGTTCTGGATTTTTTTTAATTTTTTTTTATTTGATGCTGTTTACAGCAGCCTCACTGCTGTGTTTGCTCCCCAGAGCAGCTGTGGCTAACGTGGAACACATCACCAGCATGTGAATGGATGAATGAACGATGTGTAGTAGTATTATTATTATTACACTCACAGGACAACGTTAACAAGGGGAAGGTTAGTTGCTTGTGTAGAGGAAGCTCTTTGATCGAGCTGATTGTTCAACAGTGTCTTGGAGATGGACGAGGATGTCCCTTTTCTGGTGGCAGTGACTTGGTGACTCCACCATCATGGAACACACATGAAAAGAGTCTGGGTGTCTTGATTGTGGTATCCAAACCGTTGGAGGACCTGAGTGACTGAGTCATGATGTCAGGCTTTGCAAGAGGATGGGAGCCAATCCATTCAGGTCTTGGTCGGCGAACGTCTGTCACTGGAACTGGCTGCAGGAAGCTAAACGTAGCCAGTAAAAGTCAACAAACAGAGGAGTGATGTGTGCTCCGTCAGGCTGACAGCTGATCTTTGGTGCGACAGAGGGAACTTAATCTTTAGTGGTCAGCTGTCAGCCACAACAGCAAAGGTTTGAGTTGCATTTGATGGTGCAGAGAGAGCGGTTGAGTTTGGACTGGAGGGTGTGCTGCATGGCTGCTTTAAGTGGAGAGACGAACAGTTCAGTTTTAGAGAGGTCGGTGGGCTTTCAGCCATCTCCATATATCATGGAGGTCAGGTGGGAAGGTCTGAGAGAGCCGCTTCTCATCTCATGGTGTGTGTTGAGCTGAGGTACTGCATATTACAGGTCCCAGTACTGAGCGTTGGGGGGGGGCTCTGTGGCAAGACGATGTACAGCTAAAGTGTGACCATACCAGGATACACTGAAAACATGGGAATGTATGAGTGAACGGATGAATGATTCACTAGAGTGTAAAGCCCTTTGGAGTCCTCTGACTCAGAACGCTGCTGGTGGTTATTTATCATTCATCATCAGTGAGGGACGGTTCAAAGCACTACTCTTCCTGCTGTTCCCACAAAAGGTGCTGTAGGTAGTAGTTAGTTAGTTAGTTAGTTAGTTAGTTAGTTAGTTAGTTAGTTAGTTAGTTAGGTAGTTAGTTAGTTAGTTAGTTAGTGTTGGTATAATTGGATTTTTAGTAATACTTAATAGAAAGAAGAATCATAAAGTCTTGTAAATGAATGATCTTCTGCTTCTGAACACATAGTAACTACAAACCACTGAAGTAGCTCGTTGTGTGAACCCTGAAGAGAAAAGCAAATGAGAAGAGCTCATGATAGAAGCCAGCCAGATAAGCAGCGATGTGCCCAGACAGGAAGGTGTTGTCTTCAGCAGAACTCTGCATGCTGCACTAACTGCTTGTGTCACATCTCCTCAGCAAACACAGACGGGTTGACAGGAGGGTAAAAGAAAAGGAGGGAGATGGATTAATGGGTGGACAGTGACAGAGAGCTGGTGTATGAGCCCAGAGCCACATGTTCAATGCTAACTGCTTTACTTGGTTCCCTGGAAGAGGTTTCTGGAGAACCAAGGACAGCTCCCCTGATCTCAACGGGCTCGCTGGGGAGCGACACATTTAGATAGTCTCTTTCTCTTCCTCGCTCCCATTTTCTTTTCTCACACACGCACTCGGTCTCATCGGGGAGCCCGCATTTAGCTCGCCTCTTCTGCCAGTCCCTCTATTCAGACTCTCAGAGGAATGTCAAATTTATAGTCATCTTGCCCTCCTTCACTGTCTTTCGTGCTGCGTCTCAAAGCTCCATGTCCCTGCAGTTTCTCTCCAGTGAGGCCACATTTAGAGCCGGCACCGTAGGGGAACGCCATGGCCTTTAGCTGCTATTCAATTAAGCCCTGGTTGGATCACACACACACACACACACACACACACACCGCGTTGTTGCTAGATGGTTAGTCTCGATGGGAAAACACAATTGTATTTTTGGACTGACTTCAATTTATAATCTAATCAGATTTTTGTTGGTGGGGGGGGGTATTTTTTTCTACTCTTGGCTTCACAGAGCCGACAGATCGAGTCAAACACAGGGGCGTGGTGACATTGTGAAGCAACACAGTTCATGAGGTAATGGATACAAACCTGAACAGAAAACAGGAATATCTTCAGCTCAGGTGAGCTGGATTGTTTGTCTGCATTGGTCCTTATCAAGCTACAAATATTTACTGTCTTACTGATTTTAGACTCCCACAGGACTGAGGAGCTGAGAGATCCAACAAGCCCAGACCAACAGGTATCAAAGTCGTCCCCCACACGAAAACGCCATTCATGTAATGCCATTCCACACATCAGAACTATTCAATTCCAGGCCTTGAGGGCCGGCATCCAGCACATTTTGGTTTTAACCCTGATAACACACCTGATTTCAATCAGTAGGTGATTAACAGGCTTCTGCAGAGCCTGATGATCTGCTGAAGGTTGTCTTGTTCATGAGTGAGGGAAAAATGGAGCGTGATCAACAAGTGGATTGGTGCTGCGTCTGCAGTGATGCGGGCGTTGTACCAATCTGTAGTGGTGAAGAGAGAGCAGAGTCAGAAGACAAAGCTTCCGATTTACCGGTTGATCTACGTTCCTACCCTCACCTATGGTCACGAGCTTTGGGTAATGACTGAAAGAACAAGATCGTGAATACCAGTGGCCGAAATGAGTTTTCTCTGCAGGGTGGCTGGGCTCTCCGTTAGAGATCCAGGAGGGGCTCAGAGTACATCCGCTACTCTTCCACATCAAGAGGAGCTAGTTGAGGTGGCTCGGGCATCTGGTCAGGATGCCTCCCTGGTGAGGTTTTCTGGGCACATCCAACTGGGAGGAGGCCTAAGGGAAGACCCAGGACATGATGGAGGGACTATGTCTCTCGGCTGGACAGGGAACACCTTGGGATTCCCCTGGAAGAGCTAGCCCAAGTATCTGGAGAGAGGGAAGTCTGGGCGTCTCGGCCTGGTTCATGCTTCTCCGTCAGCTCCAAAAGGGACAGAAACACACGGATTGATGGAAGCGTTTTGCTCTCATACTTCTCCGTCTCCTGGAGAGTGTTGCAAAGCAATTGCCCGGCAGGACAACAGAGGGCGTAGTGCTGTTCTGTGGTATCCTGTCATGTATCGGTCCAAGATCGTGTGTTTATATTATGTTTTTTGTGTATATAAGAGACTTTTTAACACAAACATATTTGTCTCTCATTCTCCTCCACCTCTTCATCTGCTCCCCACCTCTAAACCCACGTTTCCTGTCATTTCCGTCCACAAATAAAACGCTTGCTGCGCATCTTTTCACTCCTCCAGTCACGGGAGAATTAAACGTTCATATTTTTAAAGTTTTTTCGCGAGGTATTCTTCACGCTGCTCCGTGTCTGCTTCTAGTTATCCTCGGCTCTCTTTATGTTTTTGAGGGCGCAATGGCGGCGCTGTAAACAACAGCGGCATCCTGACCAATCACAAGCTTGCGTTGTCCGTCTCGACTGACGGATGTTTAGAAAAGAGAGCTCGACTCCGTCCATCCTTGTGGAGCTCTCCAGCAGGCACGCAAGGACGTTGCATGTCTCCGCACTGACGCAGACGGAGAAGCATGAATCAGGCTTTAGGCTGCTGCCCCCGCGACCCGACTCTGTATAAGCGGCTGAAAATGAATGGATGGATGGTTCAGTCATATGCACCTTCCCATAAACGAACACACAATTCTGGGCTGACATGCTCTTTTCCGCACAAGTGGTAAATTGGGCTCCACCCAAAAAAATAAATCACCAGCCGTCACTGATATCATTGCTACTTCCCCTCCAGTTAACCTCTAACACCAAAGCTGTTACACCGCAAAAGCAGAATAGAAAAAGACACAAAGTAACTGTGTACACAGCAAACCAAGAAATGTTGTATTTACAGAAAAATGCATAAAAATGTACAAATATGTATAACAGTGTTAAAAGATATCTACACAGGTGTGGTGTGTGAGTGATTCTGGTGAAGAAAACTACAACCAAGCTGCAAAAGGAACTACAGGTGATGCATAAATAACTAATAACTAAACTGCTGTAGAGTCTGACAGCTACTGGGGAGAATGGGCTCCTTCTGGGTGTGGGGAGGTGTTATCCATGATGGATGTCAGCTTAGACAACATCCTCTCCACCCCAGTCTGCTGGCTGGACTTCACCCGTCTCGATTCCAGCTGTGACGGAGGGTCATACGAGGAGTTTCGTTGATATGTAGGAAAAGTCTTCAAACTCCAGAAGACGTCTTTTGGTCACCCTGAAACTTCTCACTGGAATGGATGAAAATGGCCGAGATAACGAAGGTCCATTTGTGTCAACAGCCACGCTCCGACATGTCACAGTTGTCCAAAAGTTGCTTGTTATTATGCTTCATCTAAATACACCGAATCATTTAAGACCAGAGGTGTCAAAAGTTTATGCAGCATCTGTCCAAAACAATAAATTAATGTGGCTTTTAGTGGACATATTTAATTTTTATACCACCGTTCACAGACTCAGGCCACAGGTTGCTTTTAAGGTTTAACATACATGTATAGATATAAACAACTAGGAGCGTCTGTGTGGCAGGATACATCCACCGTCTGTCTCTGCTGAGACTGCAGTCACAGTAAAACACATGGAAAATGTAATCAGATTACAATGAAAGCTGGACTTTACGCTTAACACAGAAAGTGTAAGTTTATATAATTCCGAGGTTGTGACAGACCACTAGAAAGTGTCACTAGCTGCACATCAGTAACAGGAAGCAGGCTAGAGTGACTGCATCTGTTTTAGTTACTCATGTTTAATAGAGTAACCCTCCTCTGTGTCACCCTGGATCCTCCACAGTGTTAACTAGTGTTAATCCACTTTTCAACACTAGTTTAATGTTGGTTTGTAAGAAAGGGCTGTAACGGCTGGTCTGTCCCAACTTCTGCTGAAGCTTCAGCAGCCTGCGGTGTTCTCACTGTGACTAGCGGTCTCCCCCGGCAGCTCCGTCTCAGCTCTGGAGACTTCTGCCTGCTGCTCTATCTTCAGACATTGGGAAGAATGTTCAGTTTTATATTTATTTTGCAAACAACATCGCAGTGTAAACTAATTCTGGTCCCAGAGCTCCACTGTAAATTAGAATGTAATTAAATTAAAAAGGTCTTTTACGGCGCGGTTGTTTAGGACAGGCCGATGGAGTGACACAGCTGCAGCTATCAGATGATCGATGCTAAAAATAGCTACAAGACTGATCACAGCGTTGCTGAACACAAAAGTGGTTAAAAATAAAATAAAACCAGAGTTTATCTGAAGTAGTCCACAGGAGAGTGTTTGTTATCAGATTATCAAACGTGTGTGTGTCTGGTTTTAAATGGCCGATAGAGATGTGCGAGACATGAACGAATCGTTCAATACTCGAGAATCACTTTACTGACTCGCGAATCATGATTCACAACCCCAACGGACTCATTAACTGACTCGTGCCTGGTAATGTTAGCAAACTACTTTCATTAGTAGAAACAATTCTGACTCATCATTAACAGGCTCAAAATACGTTTTGATAAAAGGACGAACAACTAAGTCCTGCAGGGGTACTTCTGAGTAAAAAAATGATCATGAAATACGTATGTGGAGTAACCAGGCAGGTAGGTTTTAACGCTGCTAATCTGCTAACGCCCGCCTCCAGAGGGTTAACATAGTTCCAACAAACAACAGCGAGTTTGTTAACAAAAGCATTTCTTACCTGTTCTGGCTGGAGGCTCATTAGTTCACTGTAGCATTGCTTTGCTAACAGCACATTTGGGCCAATCACCCCCTCCCTTCCTGTGAGCTAGCTAGTGCCGTTAGCCCAGCGGAGGGGGCGGAGCTCATACTCATAAGGTGGTGACGAGCAGGTTGGAGGAGGAAGGGCTCCGCATTATGACGTTTTAATCAGGGGCGGCGTTAGGCCCGGCTACTTGGGCTGAAGCCCTGGATGTTTTATGAAAAGCCCCGGATCTAAATCGTGGAAGTAACATGCAGTACCAAAGTCCACCAGAGAGGGAGCAGCTGGCAGTAGTTTGTATACAGCCTTCCTGAGCCTCCACCACTGAAGAAGAAGAAGCCCTTCAGCAGCCGGCTTCTTCTACTCTCTCTGCCTGAAACACATGAGTGAAGATGGACATAAGGACATTTTTTAGACAAAAAGTACAACGACAGAACCCCAGCTTTGATGAGACTGGTGTTGACTCAGGTTTGTGAATCTTATTTGAAAATATTTGTTGTGCTGCTGGTTTGCCTAAAGTTAGCTTACTATCAGGTAAAGTTGATGGAGAAAGAAAGGGAATATTTACTATCATCTCACACTAAACACTAACAGGAACAACACTCTGCCCTGAATATGCTTAATATGTAGCTTCAGATTAAAAATGATGTGGTACAAGACATAAATGATGTTGAGTAGTGCGTGTCACGTGTGTGTGTGTGTGCACGTGCACTCGCGTGTGTTAAGCCCCGGATCTTCTTCAGTCCTAAATCCGCTCCTGGTTTTAAGAGGTTTCTCAGAAAAGGAGTTTTTCTCTCACATTTTTTAACTTTCTCATTTAGATATAAAGTAAGTCGCATACGACTTCCAACTGCACTTGACCAGCCAGGCTGTCTTTTTTCAACAACAACAGGAAACTGTTGGTTTAGAGTCCTTTAAGCAAAGTTGTTTCTGTTGAAGGATTTTTACCAAAACCAGACTGGAATTTATCAAAACTGTTGTGTAGTTCCAGAAAAGTAATCAGTTCATCTGCCACAAACTTTTCCAGTATTTTAGAGATAAAGGGTCATTTAGAAATGGGTCTGTGGTTTTTAGGCTGAGATGAGACCAAACTTGTTTTTACAGTATAAGGATGGGTTCAACAACTGCATGTTTGAAAACAGAAGGTACAGAGCCAGATTGTAGGGATAATATAATCAAATCTACAATGCATGGGCCAGTTTGGTGAAACATCTTAATGAACGAGGTGGAAGGATAATATCAAAAGAACATGAGGTTGGTTTCATGTTTCTGAATGAGGCAGATGTCCAGGAAACCTACAGGAGTAAAGGCAGACCATGGTTGGGAGGAAGGTGGTTGGATGGGAGTAGGAACTAGATGGGGGTGATATTTCTCAAACAATGCTAGAAAGTTGTGACAGTCAGACCTTGAGTAAACTGGTGTATGAGGGGTGTGAGGTGAAACTATCTGGTTTATTGCGCCAAACGGGACTTTATGGTTGTGTGGAGACTCGGACGTGTGGGACATCACAGCTCCGGAGTGTCTGACACTGACATGAACACGATTGGTTAGAACAGTGGTTCCTAACCTGGGGGTCCCGACCCCCACAAGGGGGCGCCAAAGCCTCTCAGTGGGTCGCCCGGACCTCTCCACTTTAAGGGGTTAAAACTTCATTTATTACATGTTTATAGCCTGCATTTTGCTCACATTTTTCATGAGTGAGAAGTTTACTGATATTAAGACAGGAAATAATTAGTACAGAAAAAGTAACACACTTTTAAGAACATTTTGCTCGCTCACTGTTTCATTTTCAAGTGCCATAAGTTCATTAAAGATAGGACTGGTTGATTAATCACAGCCTTTACAGTAAATAATCTAGTACAAACAGTAATATACACATTTAAGTACATTTTGCTCAGTGTATTTTTATGTGTCAATCGTTTATTGAAAGGAATGATTGATTTATCAGTGTTTACAAGAAACAATGTGTTCAGAAAAGTAATACAAACTGTCAAGCACATTATGCTCTGTTTGGTTTTGTTAATGACTTTGTTCTGTACTGGAGCCTACTATTACTGTTATCTATTGAATCAAGGCATATTAAAATGTGCTTGAACAATTTTATCATTTCTTAATAATGTTTGTACTGGAAGAGAGAATGGGAGGGGGTCGTCAAACATTTAACTGGTAAAAAACGGGGTCCCTTGCGAAAAAGGTTGGGAACCACTGGGTTAGAGGAAGAATGATGTGTTTGGAGACAGAATGAATTCAACACCAGCACCCTGAACAGTGTGTTTATTCATATTTACCCAAAACATAAATCTGAGTCTGCATGTTGGCCTCCAGCAGAGACGTGACTCAGACATGGGACGGAGGCTAAGAGTGTTCTGGTGCAGAGCTTACAAAAGATTACTGCTGACAAGTAAGCAGCTCCACTAGTTTATATTTGTGGCTTGAATAAAAACAGACATGTGGTCAGCAGAGATTCTGCTTACCTGAACACAGCAGTAAGGACAGCCAGGGGCTGAGGGTCAGCTCTCTGGACAGCAGCAGGACAAAAAACCCACAAAGTGCACTTTTAAAAGTGATTTATAAAATCATCACAAGCTTCATCAACAAACAACCATTGTTTCCATAATCTGGGCTGCAGAGCTATTCCGAGGTCTGATGACTCAGCAGTTCATGAGCGTGAGCTGTTTATTAGGAGCATATTCACACCGTGTTCCAATAGTTTACCTCCAACATCCGAATGAAGTTTAGTGCAGGACGTGGGGAACTCACCAAAGTGGTGAGAAAAACCTAAAACATCAGCAGGAAGCACTAGTGGCTTTAATGAGAGGTCAGAGGTCAGAGACCATCACAGCTCAGCTGACCGGTCCTCAGTGGGCTACAACATCAGGTCTGCCAACACAGTATGGGATTGTTGCACAGGATGCTCAAGCTGCTGATCGACCTCCGTGGTGTTGGAAAGGTCACCTGGCTGTTAGCTGGTGGAAAATGCTGCTTTTAGTGCAGGCTCAGCTCCACTCTACGGGCTCAGATGTTTCTTTTTTTACTTCACTGAAAAAGGGGCTCTAATGCGGGGGGGGCTCCTGCTGTCAGGAAAAAGCTGCAGGCAGCTAGGCGAAGGACAACAGCAGGGTGTGGGTGCCTCCGAACCTCAGCCAATCAGTGGTCTTCTTTTTTTGAACAAGGTCTATTTAAAGTTTTTTTACATAAAGGGAGCCTAAGCCCCGCCCATCTACTTCCGCATCACGGGTCCCCAGAAGTGCAGTCGAATGCAAGTCAACGGGGCTAAAAACTCTATTGTTATGTTCCATGGTTTTCACACATGATGTCCGTGAATTTTAAATATGCATTTTGATACTAAGAAAGCGCCTATTTTGAAAGGGGGAAAACTTTATTTTAGGTTTTGTGTGAAAATAAAACCAGGACTACAAATGTGCTTCACGAAAGTGATGTCATCGACCCAGACACAGAGAAAAACAGGGAAACGGGCTGTAAGTTCAGCAAACTTCAAATCATTCCTTCAGGAGGAAAGAACCGCCATAGATCTGGTCATGTGGTGAGTAGCAGCTACGCTAGGGGAGAGGAGATTGTGTGGTGACGTCACATATGCAACATGCCGATCTCTGGCGTGGTCAAAACACCCATCATTAGTTTTCATTTCAAAGGCAGTACAACCTATGTGCGACCCAGGGTCTAAGGCAAAGATTAGATCAATTATTTTAGCCCCGTTCAGGGACCCATGAGCCGACTGGAGAGGGAGGAGACTTAGGCTCCCTATAAAACAGAAAGGAATAGATAGCTTGTAACAAAAATTCGCACCCAAACTCAGAAAGACAAACACCAAACCCAAGCCCAAGGATGCATTTACAAAAGAAGGAAAATAAACAATAACAAAGATGATCAAAAGGAACACAATCAAAACATAAAAGGGACCACACAGTATTCCGTTTCTCCACCGTGGCTGATTTTCTCCAGATGAGACCACCTTTAACTGACCTGGTCTCACATGCTGGAGAATGGATCTATTCACCCAGACAATGAGGCTTTTAGCAAATAAAGAGCAGAAGGAAATCATTTCCAACTGGCATGTGTCCAGGGTAGTATCCACCGTGACCCCTCCAACAAAGTGTCTTCATGCAGAGTGGTCCCACAAATCTTGGAGAGAGCCTCTAAACTGGACCTCCAATATCCCTGCAGTGTCAGGCAGTTTCAGAACACATGAAGATGCGTAGCAGGGGACCGTCTGCAACGTCCACATGTCTGAGGTAGTCTGCATTTGGACCGATGCAGACGGTGCACCACTTTGAACTGGTGACAGCGTGCCTCACACAGATCGAAGACTTAAGAATGTTACACAGGACCTTGGGCCGGACCTCCTCCGACAGTCCAACAGCCAGGTCCAGCTCCCATTTCTGTTTTATAACTTCCAGACTGGTCTGATGGTGTAAAGTCTGCTTAGAACTTTCCTACAAATGGTCCAACAGTCCAAGATCTCATCGAGAAGAGTCCGAGACAGGCCCAGGGGGAGTCAGAGGTAGATTAGAGTGTCTCAGACCTAAACAACTGTGGTCTGTGGATATGAAACGTCCCTCAGCTGTTCAAAGGAGACAAACGTTCCATCAGCAGATCGGTCATAGAGTGATTAGCAGACCATGACTCAGCCCACTTGGAACCGCAGTTGGTTCTGGAAAAAGGAGTAGCAACCACAAACCTGGTACTAGTGGAAAGACCAGAGCCAGGAGTGTGTTAGTGTTAATTTTGTTGACAAAATTGTTGTTTATTTTGGTTTTATTGAATGTTAGAAGACAGATTCTTTGCACGATAGTTGGATATGTTATCTCTGACGTGTTGAACAGACTGTAGTCAGTATCTAAGTCATGCTTCTACATTTAGCCTTTGCTCAGTCACACAGAGAATTTCCTGGATGGGGGGAAAGGGGAAATGTTCCAGCATCAGAACCCATCAGGAGGACAGTGACCTTTGTGTTGGTGCATTTCTGTTCGTTCATCCGTGTTCTGCTGTACGTGCCAGTCTGTGTTTGTGCGTGAGCTCCTACATGTGTGTGACATTTGGTTCAGACAGGCTTGGATCGCTCCGTCTACAACAGGGACAAGCTCTCTTGTGTCGCTTTGCTCACCTACTTTCATGTTGGACTGTCAAACTTTGGATTGGGATCATTAAACAAATGTACATTTGTAGAAGAACCTAAAGCGGACTGGGCTTGGGTAATACCTTCTCTCTGAGTTTATCAGAGTGTTTACAGCTAAACTCACCTGTAGCTTATCCACTCACTCTGCAAACACCCTCAGTAGCACTGGTAAGAGTCATGGAAACACTTGCTGCATGGCGCTAACACACAGATATCAGACTCGTTGTGAACATTTGCTTTTTTAAGTGTCTGGATTGTTTGGACAAAGACTAGTCCTCATCTCAAACACTCACTCACCATACCACTTGTCCTCTCCAGGGTCATGGTGACCTGGTGTCCAGGGCCAGATTACGATGGTGAGGGCCCCTGGGCGCAAGAGTGCATGAATGATTAGTGCTCTCCATACTTGAGGAGATGCTGAAACGAGTGTGAGAGAGGCGCACAGACTTGGAAAAAAGGGTGGAGTAACTCCACATGTGAAAAAAGGCTTTAAATTGGTCACCTTTGATCTTCAGTGGTAGTGACTTGTATAACATAGGAGCTGTCATTGAAAAAGCTCTGTCACCTCCAGGTTTGTGTTTTGTTCTAGGTGCCCCCAGCCTCAGGGACGAAGAGGGGGAATGAACCTCCTAAAGGGTGTGGGTCGAGACCAGGAAAAGATTTACAAACCAATTCAATCGCTTTATCACTAAAATGAACAAGCGCCCAGATCAATGAGGCTAGAACTAGGGTTCTGTGTTCTTTCTTTGTTGTACTTGATGAAAGGTGTGTAGTTGCATTCTGAACCATTTAGGAGGCACACAGACCTGGGTGTCATCGGCATAAAAACTGACATAAGTTGGAAACAAATACAAAGAAGATAGCAAGGGGCCAAGAACTGATTCCTGAGGAACCCCACATGAGAGAGGAGATAGGAATAATGTTAAGCTTTCAGAGTGACACAAAATGAAACACAAATGTTTTGTTTGGCAGGAAATGAACTAATCCAAGGCAGAGCCTTGAATATCAATGAAATGTTCTAGATGAAGATTATGGTCCACAGTGTCAAATGCAACAGTTAAATCTCATAAAAGTATGTCTATGAAACTCTGAGTGGTGCTGACTCTGTACTATTAACTGGCTTAAAGTCTGAAGCATAAAAATGTGTCATTTACTTAAAAACTCAGTAACAGAAAATAACAACTTTGTCTAGTAGAAAGAAAAGGGTGTTTGGAGACACTTGTTTACATCTATGTGGGGCTGTGAGGGCATCACAGCCACACCAGAGAAGAGGCTACTGATAATTATAGTAAGCACCCACAGGGCCACAGTAGAAACATGTACTGTACCTTTAAACCGCTGAGGGGACACTGGATCAGAGGGTGAACCAGAGGCTTTTAGGGGTTCCACAATCATACACGACTTGTTTATAATCAGAGGTTCAAACTGATGAAGAACTGCAGAAAGAGACCAGGAACAACTGGAGACAGGAAAAGCAGTGTCTGAACTAAACAGACAAGAAGGATTGCCATGATCCGGGGAAGGTTCGTCATCGCCAGAGAAAACCAGGCCTCTTCTCACAGAACACCACTATCAGTGTCAGACTGATGAGACAGACAGACTCAAGGATCTTGCCACATGAGACTGGTTAGACCCATTTCCCAGGGCCAGCATGGGGGCTAACAGAAACTTTGGACACAAATTGAAACCAGAGACACGACAGGAAACGAGAGAGCTTCTGTCATCCAACTTCTCTAGGCAGATGTCTGATCCAGAGACCCGACTGAACCTAGAACGTCAACACGCCCGAGATGACATGAGAACACAAGCACAACACATCTCTCCTGAACCACAGCACCTACAGATAGGAGGACTGGTCCAGCCACAGAGGAGCTTCCACCTCTACCCTTTAAAGGTAGACTGACCAGTCTGCCTCTAGTGCTCCACAGCTTCCACTGGAAGTCCAGAACAGCAGAACAGCTCCTCCCCAAGGACCGAAAGCTGATGAGCCAATCCTCAAACAAACCCAAATCCTCTACAGCCTGGAAACCGGAGGACAATCCTCACAGACCACAGGTCCCAAATCCTCAAAGCTACATGCTTCTGACTCCTCCAGCCTTCTCATTCTCACCTCCACAGCAGAGGGAACACAGGCCCCGATCTTCTACAGCTATAAGGCCTGGTGGGAGCTTTGAAGGACTACAGGCTTATGAAACATCACCTTATGTTCCACTTTTAAACTGATGTTTTTGGAAATAGAAAGGTCTATAATCTTGAGGTAATGGTTTACTTTTGAAGGGAGCAATAATTCCACCTGTCACCACGTACTCACTTGATTGGGAAGGTTAAGGATTAAAGGTTATGAGGCTCTAACCCTAAACCTTAGCTCAGTTAGCTTGTAGCTGTGAGCGATGGAGGAATGAGATCCTCTAACCTCCGCTCTTAGCTGCACCTCTTCGTCCATTTGTGTATGGTCCGGGAGCGTCAAGACATGTGACACGGCCAGCATGGCGGTGATCAGAACCACTCTAGGGTCAGTGGGTGCTACCTGTGTTCTGTCCCACTTGAAGTTAGGTGGGTTAGGTCACCTTGTGTTATGCAGAGCCACTGCAACAGTCGACTCGTTCTCGTGACAGCCAATTAAACCTAGCCTGTAGTGCCGGTGAACTCAGTGTGACTGACAGCTCTGGTGTTATTCATTACAAGGTCACCCAGGGTCAGGGAATGCCCCACTGTGGAAACTTAGCCAGTGAAACACAGTCTTCGAGGTCCACAGGCCTGACTCATTTTGTCATTAAAACAACATGGCTGCCGGCAGCAGGAAGTCAAGGGAGGGTAACTAGTCCTCTAACGTTCCTGTTAACTCGGTGTGAACTCGCTCAGGTTCTGGGGGGCCTCATTATTCATACGCTGGGCCCTTCAGCACCAGGGTGCTGGTGCTTCACACACTCACAGCAAACATTCTGATCCACACTCACACACACTCACACACACACACACACACACACACACACACACACACACACACACACACACACACACACACACACACACACACACACACACACACACACACACACACACACACACACACACTCACAGCAAACATTCTGATCCACACACACACACACACACACACACACACACACACACACACACACACACACACACATACACAGACACACACACACACACACACACACACACACACACACCCAAAGAAAACATTCTGATCCACACACACACACACTCACCTACACACACTCAGACAGACAGACACACACACACACACACACTCACAGCAAACATTCTGATCCACACACACACACACACACACTCACGCACTCACGCACACACACACACACACACACACACACACACACACACACACACACACACACACACACACACACACACACGCACACAGCAAACATTCTGGTCCACACACACACACTCACACACACACACACACACACACACACACACACACACACACACACACACACACACACACACACACACACACACACACACACACACACACACACACACACACACACACACACACACACACACACACACACACTCACAGCAAACATTCTGATCCACACACACACACACTCACCTACACACACTCAGACAGACAGACAGACACACACACACTTCAGCATTTACGCAGGTGTTCACTCACAGCTTGTGATTCATTCACACACATGGACTGTATGAATGTGGGCGAAACTAGAAACAAAAAACTACTACACACACACACACACACACACACACACACACACACACACACACACATGCCTCACTAGAACAGTGTAGTATTGAATATTGTAGTAATCTAGTAACTATGAAACGATCCACTCAGTAAGTACTAGTACATAGATGTAATACACCCGCTGTTATAGCTCGTTTATCTTCATGTTGTTAATGGTTCATTTATGGATTTATCACCATCTGCTGTTACGAAATACAAGAGTACACCCTTAAATACCCCAAAGGTAGCATCGTAGAGCCGTTCCACCGGTACTGGGAC
This sequence comes from Nothobranchius kuhntae, assembly GCA_006942095.1. Lineage (NCBI taxonomy): Eukaryota > Metazoa > Chordata > Actinopteri > Cyprinodontiformes > Nothobranchiidae > Nothobranchius > Nothobranchius kuhntae. Next base: position 979,040 of record SSNQ01034747.1, read on the forward strand.
ACTTCCAGAACCTCCTCCTAACTCAGGTTAGAGGCTTGCCGGAAAGATGAGGAAGACCAGAAGGAACGTGTCCAGAAGTCGATCAGTCTGCAGGTCAAACCCAAAGGGGAAGAAGATGATGACCTAGAATCTCACAAGCAGGCAACAAAGGAGGAAGAGGAAAAACCCATAAAAGCTCTAGACAACAGGCGCACAGCTAGTGATCCGTCTGACCGTAGCATTAATGAATTATTAGACAAATGAGTGAATGTCTGATAAAAACGAGAGTTTGAGTTTAAGACCAGTCTGTTCCTGAACTCCCTGTGTGGGCCTGCTGCTCAGCAGCAGATCAGGAGCCATGTGGACTTTGACAGAATGCTTGTGTACCTTCTCAGCAACAGCATCCACAGGAAGAGGTGGTGGGAGTGATGGATCAAATCTGTCGCTACAGCGTTGGTTGTAAACGACCAGAACAGATGGCAGGAAGCCACACACGATTTTCTTCCACTGCTGAGATTTAACAACTCCTCAGCTGCTAGAGGCTGACCAGGAAGTGATGCAGAAGATAAATGTACTTTCACACGATAGCTCAGAGTACATGAATGTCAGCAGGAGGAGGAGGAGCTGGTAGGTCTTTCTGGAGTGAGAGAGGTGAAATGGATGCACCATCAGGAACTGGTTGTGTCTACTCTCTTATTCAAGAATGGTGATGGCTTAATGAACACAGCGGGGTGTCCCACGGGCGGGACGATGGAATGCTAAGGGGTTAAAGATCAACTTGACTCATACTGTCATACATCTGCAGTTGTCTCTGGTCGTACTCAAGGCGACAAAAGCTCTGGTTCACCTGTTTCATCACGGAGAAGTCAGCCACAGGAGACGGCAGGATCTGGAGTCCTATATCTGGATGTTAGGTGGAACTAACCTCTGAGACAGACTCATTCCAGGCTAATCCAGATGTTTCAGCTCTAACTGTGATGATTACGACTTACAGCTGATGAAAACCTCAGAATCTCAGATATTCACACTACTGTGAAAATATTCAATAATCTAGATTATTATTATTATTATTATTATTATTATTATTATTATTATTATTATTATTATTATTATTATTATTATGTTTTGTATATTTGTATGCTTTCACTGAAGTGCCAGAATCAATCTATGCTTCTAAGGCAGTTTCAGGGTTAGTTTATGGAAAGCGTCCTTCTGATGATGTGGGCACTTCCGAGAAGAACAATCTTCTGGATTTCTTGGACTGTTGGGTTTCCAGGAATCTGTTTTGTTCTCTTTTCCAGTCCCTTCTTGATGAGGCCAAGTGCACTCACTATTGTTGTTGTCTTCATCCCCCACAATCTTGTGACGTCTATTTCCAGGTCTTTGATAGCTTTTCAGCTCCTTGGTGGTGACATTTTTTCAGATGGGATGGTCATGTCAATCCTGAGGCAATAATAATAATAATAATAATAATAATAATAATAATAATCATTATTATTATTAGTAGTAGTATTACTCTAATCACAAATGCAGGTGTCTGGCTGGAACAAGTGAGCATCACAGTAAATCAGAGTGGAGCACACTGAGTTTGGATTGTTTTGGTTTTACGTATGCACTTTTTCTGCTCCAAAGCAATGAATAGATTACATATTGCATGTTCATCTAAGATAAAATGATGTTTTTGTGTTTGCTTTAGCTGTGGAAAAAGATCTAACCTACAGTAACAGGAACTAGAATGGTAGAAATCCTCTATAATGTCCCTCAGTGGGGAAAGCTTGGTGTCACAGCAGCAATGGCTGTCATTACAGGAGCAGAAAAGGAATGAGAATGAAGAGTAAACAACAAGAAAACAGAAACACTTAAAATATTTTTTAATGCTGAATATATACACATTTTAGGAAATGAAAATAATTTTTAAATGTAAACACAAGTTACGAATACCACTGACACGTTTTAATTAAATGTACTTGCTCGTGTGTAACTTCGTCATTCCAGATTCAGTGTTTGTGCAAAAAAGTTTGTTTCTAAATGAAAATATTCAGCAACAAACATCTGCAGATAAAGGAAAAGGTGCACAGTTGCCTTCACTTTTTACAAAAATGTTAAGTTTGGCCCATGACTTTGTCCCAGTTTTTCCTTTCAGCCCAGTGTGAATTTCAGTTTGACACCCATGCTTTAGAGGGTCTCTCGGTCTGAGCTGATTTAGTAGTAGTAGTAATAGTAGTAGTAACCGTTGTAGTAGTATACGTTTAATCATTGGTTATTCTGCTGGACTCAAGAACGACAATCCTAGGGCCGCCCACTCCAGTCGCTTGGTTTCAGTCACATGACCCGGTGTTGTGTTTGTTCCGGAACTGGCCCACTCTGATTAGTACCTACACTGACTTGTATATAGTAGCCATTTCTCTAAGTATTGCCACTTTACGCTATTATTTTGTCTTAATTACATTCTTACTTCTTATATGTACTTATCTCTTATTTGTATCTTTCTTTTTTACACCAAGGACCACAGAAATGTCCTAATGTTGTGAAAACGACAGCCTAGAGGCTTTTATGCAATGTCAGGAATGCAGAACTGTCAAGTTCACAGATGGCAGGAACGGGCAATCACACATTAACAAGTATCAGCAGAGCCAATGAAAGGGCTTCTGGATGGTTCTGATGGGAAACAGGCTTCAACACAAGTGGTTGTTTTCCACTTGGTCCTAGTGCTCATGGAGCCAGTACCCTGCAGCACCTGTACACATAGAGAAAGGTCGTAAATCAACTATGGGAGACAGTGCAGAGAAGCTAACACTAGGGTGATGTGGTCTGTCCTTCTAGGCCCAGTCAGAAATCTGGCAGCAGAGTTTTGAACAGAAGGACCGGTGCAGTTGCAGCCTGACTCAGTCCAGCATACACTGCATTACAGTAGTCAAGGCGGGGCATGATGACAGCATTTACCACAGTTTCCAAATGGGCTCCTGACAAGAGAGACTTTATCTTGGATAACCATCTTGAATTGAATTGAATTCAATTTTATTTATATAGCGCCAAGTCACGACAAGAGTCATCTCAAGGCACTTCACATAATAAACATTCCAACCCAGGTCAGGTCATTAAGCCAATCAGAAATAATGTTTCCTATATAAGGAACCCAGCAAATTGTACAGCAATTCTCATACTAAGCAAGCATGCAGCGACAGTGGAGAGGAAAACTCTCTTTTAACAGGAAGAAACACACACACACACACACCAAGCAATGTGTCTATGGTTACATTGTGATTTCTTAGTAAATATTCAATTTGGCGAGAGATACATTTTATTGTATTTATCCTAGTGGATCTATGATTAAATGGATAAACTAGTAGTAGCACATCCAACATCAAGGGGAGCAAAAAGTTATTATCAGGAGAGGGAGAATGTTTAAGTGGTTAGCAGCAGTGTGCTAGACGATGGCCCCCTCCATGAGGCCACCACAGCTCAGCAGAACATCGTTGTAGCTTCTTCTGGGGAGAAAAACACTTAGAGAGAAAATAAAGTTAACAGCTGAAAATGCAGAAAATAATACAGTTAAAGAGCAGATTGTAGAAGAAAGTAGTAGAGTGTGAAAAGTGGTCAGTGTATCCTCCAGCAGTCTAAGCCTATAGCAGCATAACTACAGAGATAACTTTGGATTATCTAGCCTTTTTTAGATGGAGGCATGTTGGAGACAGGGCAAGGGACAACCATGTTTATTTGAGCATCAAATTTATGGACCTCATAAATGTTCGCTCCTAAATTAGTGACCATTCATCTCATAGTGTACCAAAGAAGCACGGTCAATCTCTCCACCTGCTCCAGCTCTTTCACCAGGACTGAGTATTATGACCTCAATTTTAGACTCATTTAAGAAGGTCAAGGTCACGTTTATTGCTAAAGCACACTTATTATTGCTTCTGCAACCCAAAGTGCTGTACAACACACAAGATAACATAGCAAGAAAATATAACTAAAAACCATGAAACCACAAAAATCAGCAAGTTTGGAAAAAAAACAACATTACATCACACAATTATAAAATCACTAAAAATGAGAAAGAATGACAATGACAAAAATAAAACCATCCTACATAAAAGCCAGGTTGAAATAAAGAGTTTTAAACAAGGACTTAAATACATCCAGATTTTGAGAGGTCCTGATCTGCAGAGGAAAGCTGTAGAAGAAGAGGAAATGAGATGCCATCCACACCTAAACTTCCCCTAAACAGTATAGCAATGAAGGCACAGAGCCTCCTGCCCCCCGAGAGAGGGGCAAATAGATCTGGCCGTCTGCATAGAAATCGAAATTAACACTATGTTGCTGAAGGATGTCCCCCTGGGGTAAGAAGAGGGACAGTGTAAACAGAAGGGGTCCAAGGACTGGGCCCTGAAGGACACCCCCATCTGAGTCTAATAAATGATGAACAAGAATCTGCTTCTAGACCTGCAGAAAGAGAGAGAGAGAGAAAGGGGACACGCATCCTGCGGCCCCATAACTTGAGGATATATAACAGTACAACTTTGTTTTTTACAAAAAGCACACGTAATAATTCACAGTGCATTTAGTGCCAGGCACAGCCTTAGGCCATTTGTTAAAATGCCCATGTCCATTCTTAGGAGCACCTGTGTGTGTGTACATGCGCTTGTAAATGTAAGGTTTCTCTATAGGAGCGTCCAACAGAGAGTGTGAGGGGCCACAGACCCACAGAAGATGGAGGAGTAGTGGTTATGGCTTTCTGCTCTAGGTCATGGGACAGGCTCATCAGCGAGGAGGGCGTGGGCAGCAGAGGGCAACATCATGCTCTGCTGCCCACAGATAAACGAAGACAAAAGTGTCAAGGAAGGCTAGAGAGTTAGCTGAAACTTGTCAGCAAAAAGGTTTTAGGGACGCAACAATACGATGCTTTTCCAAACCAATATGATACTGATACTTGGATATGAACACTCGCTGGTACCAATTACCGATACCGATACTTCTACCGCCCTGTGTGTGTATACAAAAATGTGCAATGGGATACATATTTTATTTTCTTCTCCGCTTTCAATGGAAAAAGACGGTGACATAGATACAAAAAAAAAATTAAATATATTAAGAGAAATGATAACAAAACTAAAATATTAGGTTAACAGAATGAAGTTAGAGTTAAGCCACTTTCAGGCAACTGCATCAGTTCCTGGTATCGGTTGGGTTTTACTGATGACGATGTCATCCCTGGTAAAAACTCATTTTTAATACATCGTGTGCCAAACAGAACCCACTGATGGAATTCAGTAAATAACACAGAACAACCGAACCAACGAGCTGTCTCTGTGCTGGCTCTCCAAAATGTCACGAGAGTTCAACAAGTCCACCACTTGTAAATAAACAACCTTCTCCAAAAGCTTAGAGAGGAACAGGAGTTTTGAGATTGGTCTGTATTTGGCCAAAACTGATGAATTCAGTCTGGTTTTTTAAAAGTGGGATGAAGAACTGCGTTTTCAGAGAGCTCAGGACCACACCGATGAGCAGCCATTTTTGATTGCCTCTATTAAAGGGGTCAGTGATGAAAAGGCCTCCTTGTAGAGTCGAGATAGGAGAACATCACATCATTTCAACGGTGAAACCAGTTGGTCCAACACACACAGAAACTAACTGAAATGTCTCCAGTGCTGCCTACATAGATATTTCATTTTGCACAAATCCAACCCAGAAAGAAAACACAGTCCTCAAGGACCGACCCCAGACACACCCACTCAGCACACACCGATCTCCATTCAGCCCATGGTCTCATCCATCTCTCTAATGAGTATGATGTTGTTGAGATTACAGCCTTTCTTGGGAATCCTGTGCAGGCCGTGACTTCTGTTGGCAGACTATTCCAAGATTTCATCACTGTAGATGAAAATGCTGGTAGAGCGAGCGCAGTGCTACTGACAGAAATGGACCCATGATCTCATTGTTCCAGTTTCACCTGTAGAATTAATGTAGCATGGAAAACTACCACATGTGTGTGGATGCAAGCAATGCTGACATCAAAGAGCCTGCAGACTATCTAATGGGCATTATGGGCCCATGCCCACGTGGGGCCCATGTGAGGACGGAGAGTGCTGCTGCACATGGCCACAGTAACTTTACTATGACCAGCTGGGGTTCATTGATCCTGGTCCAGATCAACACAGAGCGTTCGTAAACACTGAAACGTGTGTACTGAGTAGACTTGTTGAGATCCAGACATCTTTTAGCATCTAGGAGACAAAGCCTGTGATGTGTGTCTGCACTGTGACTCACGTAGCCAGACTATAGCTGTGAGCTGCTACTGGTCGGTGTTAACACAGATGCATCATGTCAGGTTTGGTAGCTACCAGTGCACATGTCATCTAATGGACATCTGCAACTACAATTCAGTGTGATATTAATGTACTAGTACAGATGCTGAGCTCAGCGGACACGCCGACGTTGTGTTCAGGGACTGATGACAATCCAGTTTGTAGTGTCAGATTGGGCCAAGCACTGATTAAGCCAATCAGGATGAGTATTATCTGATTCCATCAACAGGCGTGAGCAGCCTCTTCACACGTTTGTCGTTTTATTTCATGTCTGCTCTGATTCTGTGTGCACTCCCATCAGACTTACAGACTGTTTCTTTCTTTGTTGGTGAGTAAAATCACAGCATTAGCGGAAGGTTAGTCAATCATTCCTCCCGTGAGGTGAGATTAGAATTAAACTCATTTATCAAACTTGTTGTTGTTAGATACACGATGCAGAAAAACCTAAAATATCGTTCAGCTACCTTTATTTACAAGTGTGACACCTGTGTTCTGTTTTTATTCCACTCATGAGCATCTGTAATCTGATGCTGTAATACAACTACAACACCTGGACCTGCCAAAGGGGTCTCCACTATTTAGTCTGTGCTGAAGTTGTGAGGTCACCGAGATTATGTTTGTAAAAACGACATTTAGAAAATCCCAATAGTACGATTACAGCTCTGTGGAAGACTGTGGGTCTGTGAAGGGGGCTGGCTGGTCTGGGACACAGGCAAGGGGGTCCACTGAGCTAGGCTCCTCAGACCTGGACCTGATTACTCTACACTGGTAGCAGAATCTGTCCAACATTGTTTGTGAAACTTTTATTTGATTGGTGAAAAACGGGTTTTTCTTTTCTTTCACATATCTGGGAATGATGGACCAGTGTTGTCTCTCTCTAGGGGGATCAGCGCCCCTAAACCTTTGATGCTAGAATCGCCCCTGCACGTAAATAAATAAAACACAAAGGGAATTTTGAGTCAGCTGAATGATTGTGAGGAGGAGACAAGTCTCAATATAAGGAAGCAGAGGAACGAGGAGAGCGGAGCTGGAAGGGGACGATGTCACTAAGAGTTCATTTCAGTAGGAAGTCACAGGTACACTCTCCAGGGCTGAACACACACACACACACACACACACATGCTAGGCCGCAAGCTGTTTCAAAATACTGATGCATGCGAGCACAGAAATAAATTCAGACTCTGAAACACTCAGAGACGCTTCAGGGAGGCTGTTGGTTTATGCTAAAAGTAGAGAAAACACACACACACACACACACACACACACTGAGCCTATTACAGCTCATCGGGGCTTCACTTCGAAACTCAAGTGAGTGTAAAATAACCAAACTAAATAATGTTGCTTCCTCTCCTACTTTTCCTCCCCCGCCCTCAGAGAACGCAAGGGACTGGACCTCCGGGTTAGATTTCTCCTGAAACTTATTTTACAGTTTCCCACTAGGGAAGGAGCAAATGCAGCCAGTTCGATTCGAGACACAACCCCAACACCTTGCTTATGTCTGAATTTACTCCTGCTGATTCTTTGTCCTTCCTTGTTTTCTATTTCTGTTTTTTAAACACGTGCGTGCTCCGATCCAACTGTGTCCAATCAGAGAGGCCTAAACTCAAGTCTGTCCAGTCATGGATCCAAACCTGGATTCTCCCAGACAATCCAAAGAAAAAAATCAAAAAGCTGCAAACACATACCACCAACTTCAGCTCATACAGAACACATGCTGATCTTTTTTAGCCCTGAACAAACAGTTGCTGATTAAAGTCTAGGCAGATCTCTGACAACAATGACTCTATAAAGCCCCACAACCCCCCTTGTGATCCAAACTGATTTTCTGACATGTGGTGCTTTAACAGTCTCTGCACCAGCAGCTGAAATCCAAGAGTTATTTTTTGGACATTTTTGCAGTCCAGTAAAAACTGAAGCCACTTCCTTCACGATTCACACTTTTCTATAGCAAGCACTGTACTGGTACCTAAACATGGGCCAGAAGGATAAAGTCAGAACTAAGTGGATCAGGAGCACAACATCAGAGTAGGGTCCAGGTCCAGGAACCCCCCCCACCCAGATCTTAATCCCATTGAGAATGTGCGGTCTGTCCTCCAGAGGCAGGAAGACGGTGACAGATGGATAGATCCAGAACCAATCATTAAAGCTGTTACGAGGAATTTAGAGAACCAGCTAAGTTTTGAATGCAAACATAATCACGGAGCACACATCCCACCCCCAGAAATTGTCCATGAGATGCTTCTGCCAGAAATGGAAACCCGAGTTGACAGAGGAAACACCAGTCACCATTTCCTAGTTCCAAACATTTTTTGTTGTCCATGACTTCAAATGGTGGCTTTATTTTTAGGACTCTGGTAGTTTGTCCTAAAGCCGACTGTTTCTCCTTCTCTGATGTTCCTGAGTGGAGATCCTCTCACACCAGTGGTGTTCTGGTGCTGAATACACGAGGGTGGAGGGCCCTGGGAAGTGCGGTGGTTCGGTGAGACCGACCATTGGATGGTTCGATGGTTTTGTATACATAGAGTGTGTGTGTGTGTGTGTGTGTGTGTGTGTGTGTGTGTGTGTGTGTGTGTGTGTGTGTGTGTGTGTGTGTGTGTGTGTGTGTGTGTGTGTGTGTGTGTGTGTGTGTGTGTGTGTGTGTGCGCGCGCGCGGGTGGTGTGTGTGTGTGTGTGTGATGCGCGCGGGTGCGTGGGTGTGTGTGTGTGTGCGTGTGCGCGTGTGTGCGTGCACGCGTGTGTTTTTGATGAGCTGGTAGTGATGGAGCTGGTAGGGATGGAGCTGGTAGTGATGGAGCTGGTAGGGATGGAGCTGGTAGTGATGGAGCTGGTAGTGATGGAGCTGGTAGGGATGGAGCTGGTAGTGATGGAGCTGGTAGTGATGGAGCTGGTAGTGATGGAGCTGGTAGTGATGGATCTGCGCTCTGGTAATGAAGCGAGTGGGTTCAAAGGAAGCGCTGCTTGTCCTTTTCTGCTGGCAGGAAGAAAGAGGAGATGTGTTTTAATGAGCTCTGGTGTCAGACTAATGGGGTACATTTGTTTTGGCTTTTAGGTTGGAAAGTTCAAGAAGACCTTCTTTATTGTATCATTAGTATTTTACAGGAACTAGCACCTTTTACCTCAACCCCCCAGTGCTCCACTATGCACGTGTTATTGTTGACTTTGTTTTGCTGACCCTGGGCCATTTTGCTGAGTAGTCTTTCTTCCCAAAACCCACACAGCAGGATCACTTTCTGTGATTCAGTGGAGCAATGGGTCTCCGCCGTGTTTCTGCTGTTCTGCTCCGATCCAAATGAAGGTGGCAGAATAGATGTAGTGATCTAATATGAGGCTTGTTTCTCACTGTTTCCTAGCATGATGGAATAACTACAGAGAGCATAACCTCCTGAAGGAGCACTTACTCTGCAGATACTTAATATGATGAGAGAAACAATCAGATGTTACAAAGGAAACTAGCTCTGAAACCAGTCCCTGCAGCCAGTCCCTCTACTTGTCTGTGATCACAAACTGCTTGTTTTCATAAACTCTGAGTTTAAAAAGCGAATGACATCAGTGAATCCTTCAGATTACCAATGACCCCAGTCAAAATGCTACCAGAGCAGGGCTGAAGCCAGATTATTACAGAGTCTGTTGTAAATTCCCTCCGTGTTCCACCCTCGTCTTCTAGGCATTTGTGTTTTATGTTGATTTTTATTTTTGGTTGGTAAAAGGTGAGCAGTTATGTTCTGACAGCTAAGCTGCTGAGAATTCATCTGTTCAGCCATTGCTGTGACCTTCTCATGGACGTGTGTTGAAACTTGTTTCTTATTTGAACCGTTCAAAAGCTCGTCTATCGGCTCTGCTGATACTTGCTAACGTGTGATTGGCTGTTCCCGCCACATGTGTAGGTGACAGCTCTGCATTCCTGACAGTGCCTCTAGGCTGTAGTTTTATACATATTTTGTACACTTCATGTAAAGAAGGTTGGAGGTTCGATCTCGGCTCTGACCAGATAATGCTGCTGTTGTGTCCTTGGGCAAGACAATTAACCTGCCTTGGCTGCTGGTGTGGTCAGAGGGGGTTGCCTCTGTCAGTGTGCCGCAGGGCCGCTGTGGCTACATCGTAGCTCATCCTCACCAGCATGTGAATGGGTTAACAACTACAGTGATCCCTCGTTACTTCGCGGTTCGTTTATCGCGGATTCACGACTTTGCGGATTTTTTCTTTGGAGCCTTATTCAAGGGAAATTCGCTGATTCGCGGTATTGTTCACCAATTCGCGGTATTTTTCTATGCGAAATATCAAGAAATTCCTGTTTTGTTTAATCAATTTCATCATAAAATGCACTTTTTGTAATAAAACTATAAATAAACCAAGTAAAAAAAAATTTCTATGTAAAAGTCTGAATACTGAATACGTACCTGTTAAATAAATACTGTAAATATGGTGTCCCTACTTCGCAGATTTTCACCTATCGCAGCCAGGTCTGGAACGCATCTACTGCGATAAACGAGGGATCACTGTATGCTGGTTGCTGGTACTGCCTGTCCAGTGCAGTGGCTCAGCCACAATATCTCCCTCTCTCTCTCTCTCTCTCTCTCTCTCTCTCTCTCTCTCTCTCTCTCTCTCTCACACACACACA
>SSNQ01034747.1:994715-1014500 GCA_006942095.1 Nothobranchius kuhntae
ACTCACTCACTCACTCACTCACTCACTCACTCACTCACTCACTCACTCACTCACTCACTCACTCACTCACTCACTCACTCACACAACCAGCAGCATCACACACATCTGCTGCTGAAGTTTAACACACATCAAAAAGGAACCTCCAATTTTGTAGCCCCGCCTCATCTGGATCAAAATTACCTCCCACACAAAAGCCTCTCATTTGTACCAGAATATCCCCTCTCTCTCTCTCTCTCTCTCTCTCTCTCTCTCTCTCTCTCTCTCTCTCTCTCTCTCTCTCTCTCTCTCTCTCTCTCACACACACACACACACACATCACACACACACACACACAGAGTGTTGATTCCATAGACATGAATATGTGGACGCCCCACTGGGCGCTGGAGAGCGTAACAGTGTCGCTGCCATATTGGATGGGTCTCCTCACTCTCCAAAGTTAATGTAGAGTGAGCAACTATGTCGGTTTTTGTGCAGCCTACGGTTACAACAACCAGCGTACTATTAATAGTGCTTTTTCTAGCCTACCTGATGGAATTTATATTAATTTTTTTGTTCATCATTATATTTATAATTTAATTATCATGCCATGCATTGTCTGATTTTGAGAAAAGCTTGATAAAATGTGTCTAATAGTTGGGTAAACACTTTCCTCAGTAGAAATTAATGCAGTGTGAGGCGAATGGAGACCCATCCAAGATGGTAGCCAGCCACTATGAGTGCGTTTACATGCAGCCAGTAACCCTTTTAAAACCCGAATAATCACAATAACCCGGTTCCGCAGGTCCATGTAAACACCGCCAGAAACCCGGATATGCTCATAACGGGTTTTTAAAAACCCGGTTACTACACCTGGGGTAACCCTTTTCTAACCCGAATGTTTGGTTGTGTAAACGCATACCGGGATATCCCCATCAAAGCGTGTGTTCTGCGCATGCTCTGTTTGCAAGGAATCTTGGTCTTTTGAGTAGCGAGACGTCTTGTATGCGCCAGAACACCGGAAGTAAACAACAAGTTGGGAGCTACATGGCGAGTCGCGGCACAGCACCACACTTTTGGAGTGGCGAGGAAACTAAAGCGCAAACAAACGCGGTCGCTATCTCTTCCGAACTGGGAAACATGTTGTTGTTTTCACGGATACCAGAACAATAAGAACCAGAAATGACGCAAATTGCGTCTGGGCGTAGTCCATACGTCCTGACGCTACCTCAACGTCCGCATTTACATTGGGTTATGCAAGTTAGGGGTAACTCTTTCTATTTGTGCTTGTAAACGGGTTATTCTGATCAACTCAGAAACCCGAAAGCCGACCTTAACCCGATCATAACCCGGATATTGGCTGCATGTAAATGTAGTGTATGACAGCTCCAATTGCTGGGTTTCACATGACGTTGCATTTACGTCACTAAATGCAGATGGGGTCCGGCGGTAGTGGCGCTGCACAGAACGCTTTTCACTATTTACCGCCGAGATTCTGTGCGGTCTACGGGTAATATAATCACTTTAATCGGGACAAAGACAAACGTTTTTATCAAGTCCCGATTGTAGCGCACAACAAAGGACTTAATAAAAAAAAAACTACTGAAAAAGAGGGCGGAAGTGGATGAGTAATCTCTGGCTTTAAACCGGAGCAGAAACGGACGATGCTGCAGTTTATCACGTTCTACCAGCTAAGAGATTACTGAGTGTTTTATTAAACTGTAGCTTAGAAACAGCCATAAAAACCACAGGTTAACAGTTTCATTCTGTTTTCACGTGTCCTCACCGCTAGTAGCTTCCACAGTGCTAATGCTTTTAGCAGTTAGTGTTGTGTAGGGTGACCAGATGTCCCGCTTTGTGCGGGACATTCCTGCATTTTCATTACTTTTCACATGTCCCGCAAATTGAGACTCATGTCCCGCATTATTGACAGTTTCCTGTTTCGAGTTTCAATCTTACAGAAGAAACTGTGGAGAAATCTTTCCTGTTGCTTTCAATCAAACGGAGGCAGGACTTTAATGCAGATCCAGAGTGTGTGGAGCGCGCCTGAACCACCAAAACAAGCGTGGGTGAGCACGGAGGAGAAAATGCTATAAACTTGTGAATTAAACGTGTTCAGAGATACTCGACAGTCTTTGTCGTTTCTGAGTCATTCTATCACGTCTCGGCGCGGAGTCTTATATGAAGAGGTCAAAAGCAGGTTTTCCAGTAATTAGACAGGTCCATGATGAACACAATGGAGGTTCTAACACAGCAAAGGTGCTGCGGTTTCAGATACCTGCGTACATGCTGAGCCCTTAAAGCACAATGAAGAAATAATGAGAATAAATGGAAGCTTTCATCACTTATTCTCAGAAATTTGAGGCAAAAGGTAACTCTTAGAAACTATTATTAGATGAGATCTGAATTTTTTAGAGATTAGAATATGATGTTTGTTCTCTCACCTAAAATTAGAAGAGATTTGTTGTCATGTTTAAAAATAGTTTTGTTTCTGAATTGTGAAAAAAATAGCAAAAAGTATGGATAATTTTTCAATGAGATGCTGATTTTAGTGGAAAATTAATTAAAAACAAGCATAAATGGATCCAAAAACATATTACTGGTACTTTTACTGCCATTCTGTTGTGGAAAACATTCAATGAAAACTCTGAAAAGCTTCTTAAACCTGCATGTTTTTATTATTGTGGGCCTTTCTATTATTAAACTGATCAGAGCCACTACAGAGTTATGTTGTGGTAATGTGAGAGGAACTGTGAAACAGTAAAGCTTTTGCTGTATGCTTCTTCATGTTGAATTCAAATAAAATAAATACAAGAAATATATGATGATAATAATCAGTTTATGTATATGTAACAGTGATGTTGGGGCCAAAAGGCCGAATATACGTTTTGTTTGTTTGTTTTCTCATTGGAACTTCACGTTGTCCCACATCGAGCAGTCTCTGTCCCACATTTGGGAAGTTGAGATCTGGTCACCCTAGTAGCAGATTAGGATTATTCTGGTCTAAATGGGAAATGGCACTGATGTAGATATGACTACAGCTAATGATATGCTTATAATACAATATGACATTTCTCTCTCTCTCTCTCTCTCTCTCTCTCTCTCTCTCTCTCTCTCTCTCTCTCTCTCTCTCTCTCTCTCTCTCTCTCTCTGAATAGACATACAGACTAAGGCCAACATGCGTAGATGTTCGCCCACATATTGTTTCTATAGAAACACCAATAATATTAATACTGTTGATAACATGGATTGAAAGGCCCAAAGACAATATAGGACAGAGGTGAAGGTTTATTCATTTAACAAGACATTTAAATGAGTTGTGAGTCATGCTGGATGGCTGCTTACCGACCCTTTGCACGTGACGTCACGCCAGTCATGAGACTGCCGCCTACGCCATGAAGGACAGCAAAAAGACCGTTTACACCCGTTGAAACTCCAGTGAAGCTAGTCAAAACAAGCCAGTTTGTAGCCTTTTATCGCTTTTATTTATTTGATGGTTTTAGCTTGCTGCGTGGTTGGCTGCACTAACAGACAAGGACGTAAACTCAACTCGTTTTGTTTTTTAGTAACTTTGATGGAGACTGAGGACGGAGATGAACTGCAGCGATCAATCAAGCAGACTAGCAGGCCTCAGATTTGCAGTGAACATGTTTTTAACGGGTAAGATTAACGTTAATTTATTTCACGAGGAAGACAGGGACAGGCATAAATGTGATGTGTTTATACTAGTTATTGATAATCCTGATGGATGGGTATTTCACCACTGTAGTGTAAAGCGAGACAATTATTAACAATATTAAAGCTCCGATGTATGATTACGTGTGTTAAAATTACGTTATTTATTTATATGAGCGTCGGCGTTCAGAGATCTTCTCATTCCGGTGTGAGAGCAGCAGCTGAACCCGCTAACACCACCAGCAACAGAAGCTGGTAGGGATCCAGACTTTTTAAAAATCAGCTTTGGTGTAAAGTGAAACGCTGTTTATAACATAAAGTTATAAATCCAGAAGAGTGAATTTAGGCAAAGTCAGCAACATGTTTACATCGGTGAACAGCTGCAGAGAGAACGTAAGCTAACGTTGGTAAGCTAGTTAACATACCGCTCTCTATGAGCCTCGCTATATGCACTACTTCTTCTGATAACTGAACTGGGCATGAACTAGTTGAAAAAATGCTGGAGGAGTTTTGTTTTTGTTTTGATCGCAAAAACAATTTCAGGCTCTACATTTCCTTTTGTTTGGTAATCGTGTCGCTCACTGTTTACATGCTTTTGCCGTCCACCATGTTGGACCCACGTGATTAGGTGACGTCGGTGCAAAGGGTCAATACTGAGCCAGGATCCTCAGGAGGTTTCTTCCTGTTAAAAGGGAGTTTTCCTCTCCACTGTCGCTGCATGCTTGCTTCGTATGAGGATTGCTGAAAAGACTGACGCTTGTCAGTGACTCGATGCAACCTGCTGGGTTCCTTATATAGGAAACTACTGATTGGTCTAATGAACTGACCTGTATTGGAATGTTTACTGTGTGAAGGTCCTTGAGACGAATCTGGTCCTGACTTGGGGCTATATAAATAAACTGAGTTGAATTTAATGAATGTCAAATGTGAAAAACCCACTTTAGATGGGGGCGGGGCTTAGATTTCACCTTTCCAGCACCTATAATGCACCATTAGATCTCATTCCTGAGCAGCTTTAGTCTAGTCACATCTTCCTGCATCTAATCAACACAATGACTCCCTCTCAGTAGAGGCTAACAACTCATCAGGGGATGGAGATGTGGGGTACTCAGTGTAGTTTCTGCTCGTTAAATAACAACAGACAGCTACAGCTTATAAGCTTGACTCTCGCATATTCCAGTCAGAATGGACAAAGCTCCTCGGATGAGAAGAGAAACGTCTTCAAGAAACCAAAGAAGTCCATTTGCCTTCATTTGAACTCTTTTGGAAAATGGATGGATGGCTGTTGATGCTCCATTCAACACTTGGCTTCTACATAATGATGCTTTTGCTGTTTGTTGGCTAAAGACTTATAAAAGGACTCTCACTCGCATGCGTTCGGCCACTGGCTCTCAGAGATGATGTTCCATATACTGGAGAAAATCAGAAACACTGTGAGTGGCTCGCTTGACAAATGTAATTCTGATAATAGCTTTGTCACTCATATTTCCAACTATTTACTCCCTCAATAAGCAGCCATGTTGAGTGGTGTGTGTTCCCGTGACAGGGAAGTGCTGCTTGGCCCCCAGACGGTCTCCAGCCAGTCACAATGTCCATTGATGGATCTACAAGCCCTACCCAGTTGCATGAGCCTGAAACACGTTTCCAGGGACCTTTTCTGACTCTGTGACTATTTGGACAAAAATATTTTTCCGTCAGATTTTTCAAACAAAGGTCCAACCAAAAGTAAAGAAAGGGACATGAGTGAATTAATGATCACAAAAATATTTTTGAAACCTCCTCTTGTTGAGGGCGAGCGCTGCAGCCCAGTGAGACACTGGTTTCTATCGCCGCTGCCCATCCGACATGCAGACCGTGTCTACCGGCATGAACAATGTTTCCTAGCTTGTCCTTAGGCCACCTCTGACCATCTTTCTTTTTTATAGTTCATGTGTTGACGTCTGGTGCTGACTGACAGCACTGTCATGGTTTATAAAACTATCAGCAAAAGAAGCTTAGAATTGCTCTACACGGGTTTTGGACACGCTGTTCGCTCATCAGTGCTGCCAGACCACAGTTGTTTGTGTCTGTAAAAGCAACTTCATCGTGGCTTTAAAAGTCTCTAAGCACATGCATGTGTGTGTGAAAAACAAGCAGCCGTGGGGATGAAGGCTGAGGATGCAGCTCTGTGTTTGATTTGTTCTGTCTGAGGATGACGTGACATGAAGGTTAGGGTTCTGCCTTCTCAGATCTGCTGAGGTTCATTCCTCATGTTTTCGTTTGTGTGTTTTTCTACCAGCTTTCTCTCCACTAACCTGCTGCCACTTCCCATCTGCCTGAGCTGACATCCACCTGCGTCTACATCAGGACTCTCTCAGGTTCACAGTTACAGTGGTTTTACCGGAGAAACCTTAAACCGTGCCCTATCTCAGCTAATGTGCAGCACTATTGTGTGTGTGTGTGTGTGTGTGTGTGTGTGTGTGTGTGTGTGTGTGTGTGTGTGTGTGTGTGTGTGTGTGTGTGTGTGTGTGTGAGAAAGAGAGGCAGTAAAAAGAGCGAGAGACAGTGGGTTGAGATGGATCAGCTGACTGTCTTTCATCTGGGACCTGATGGATGGGTTCTGCAGACTTTTTGTAGACTGACTGTGGTCCATGTGTCTACTGGCTTGTTTTGTGGATATGTTGGTAAATGGCCTGTATTTCATATAGCGCCTTCTAGAGTCCTGGAACCCCCCAAGGCACTTTACAACACAATCAGTCATTCACACACACATTCACACACTGGTGGGGATGAGCTACAATGTAGCCACAGCTGCCCTGGGGCGCGCTGACAGAGGCGAGGCTGCCGAGCACTGGCGCCACCGGTCCCTCCGGCCACCACCAGCAGGCAACGTGGGTTAAGTGTCTTGCCCAAGGACACAACGACAGCGACAGACTGAGCGGGGCTCGAACCTGCAACCTTCCGATTACGGGGCGAGCACTTAACTCCTGTGCCACCGTCGCCCCACGTCGTTGGTGTGCATTAACTTTATATGAACTCTGTTTTTGCATATTATAAAATCCTTGTTAGTTGTACAATGGTTCCACAGTCTGGCAGGTCAGTTATGCAGCATCAGAAAACCAAATCATTGCCCCAGTTGGCCTGATGCCAGACTACTTCTAATCCAGGTGAAGCACCCAGTACAAACCCAACTTCATCTGCATGTAGACGACTCAGTAAAGCTGGTACCGGCTGGACACTCCCCTTTCGCAGAAGCGCTTGTCTGATAGTATCACCACCACAAAGTAACACTTGTAACACCATCTAACTGAACAGCACCTACCAGATCAGCTGTGCTGCAGCTTTCTTGTCCGTTCCTTCCTGCTTTGTGTGTTTCCTGTTTTTACTCCGTCTGCTTCATTCCCAACAGCGTTTGTTTACCATTTCTGTTGCTATAAGCTAACCGGACAAGTCTTGCTTCAGTCGGAGGAATCTTCCCGCATGCGCTCTGGTGCTGCGACGCACTCCAAGCCCCTCTCCACATCTTCAGCTCGCTGTGCACCTTATGTAGTACACACTGACAGCGAGCTGCGCTGAGCAGTGTCCAGCTCAGATGTTCAGATGGGAATCTTTTCTTGAGTGATTTAGCTACATCTGCGATGTGCGAAACGAATAAAATGTCAGTTCGTCTGCATGCGTCGGGGTAATTCTTTCTATTCTTTCTCCGTCAAAATAAACGGTCAAATACGGGAACTGTCCGGTCAACACAACACAAGTCCTGCTTTTAACTGTTCTGTTTTCTTGTGAAAATTGTTGCAAAGAGATATAATTTAACTTGATTAACACCAGAGCCAGGCGCACTGCGCCGTTATCTCCGTCACTGTAAATGAGGGAAAAACAAAATGATCGGATCCTTTTCTGACCTTCCCCACCTACAAAGTTTAATTACAACAATCAAACATGACAGAGCCTGGATTTGTATTCTGAACAGTCTAAACATGTTTTAAAAAGAAACGTATGACAAAAGTGGCACCTGCTCAGTAAAACCACCAACAGGGTGAAAAATATCAAAATATTGTAGGCAGAGACGGGCTACAACTTCTGGATCATCTTTATATAAATCGTTTTATATATTATCGTCTTATGAAAGATAACTTTGACGTACACGAGCGACCGGTACTGGCTGCTGTCACCTGCTGTGATCGGTTAAAGCAGCTCTCTGCTGTCTGAGGGTAGGCCCCGCCCACAACGCCGCGGCTGCTGTGGCTCCCAGTGTTTTCTTTACTGTGGGAAACGGGTAATAATGGCTCTCTGATGGGAACGGGTTGCCGACCCCTGAGTTAGGGAATCTGCTTTTGGCAGGTGGTGCCATGCTGCTGTGTAATGGGATGGTATGAAGTCATTTACCTGTCTTTGCAGTCTTTAAATACAAACAATTGAAAAAAAAAACTAAATGTTATTAAAAGAGATAAATCAGTTAAAGCCCTGGAAACACTACATTCAAGTTGCAATTCAATTCAAGTTAATTTATAAAGTGCCAAATCAGGACCAGAGTCGTCGTAAACATTCCAATACAGGTCAGTTCATTAAGCCAATCAGTAACGTTTCCGGTATAAGGAACCCAGCAGGTTGCATCAAGAGACTGACTAGTCTTTACAGCAATCCTCATACTAAGCAAGCATGCAGCGACAGTGGAGAGTAAAACTCCCTTTTAACAGGAAGAAACCTCCAGAGAATCCTGGCTCAGTATAAGCAGCCATCCTCCATGACTCGCAGGGGATCGAGAAGACAGACACAGACACACACACACACACACACACACACACACACACACACACACACACACACACACACACACACACACACACACACACACACACACACACATCAAGTAGGGTGTCTATGTTACATTGTGATTTCTTAGTAAATATTCTATTTGGCGAGAGATAAACTTTATTGTATTTATCCTAGTGGATCTATAATTAAACGGGTAAACTAGCAGTAGCACATCCAACGTCAAAGAGAGTAAAAAGTTGTTATCAGGAGAGGGAGAATGTTTAAGTGGTTAGCAGCAGTGTGCTAGACGATGGCCCCCTCCATGAGGCCACCACAGCTCAGCAGAACATCGTTGTAGCTTCTTCTGGGGAGAAAAACACTTAAAGGAAAAATAAAGTTAACAGCTGAAATAGCAGTAAATAATACAGTTAAAGAGCAGATTGTAGAAGAAAGTAGTAAGTGGTCAGTACGTCCTCCAGCACTCTAAGCCTACAGCAGCATAACTACAGAGATAACTCTGGATTAGAGCCCTGCACTGAAGCCCTAGGCCCTCGGGTCTGCCCGGCCGGACGGCCCTCGGGCCGGGCTTCGGGCCAACGACTGTGTAATTGCCACGGGCCGGGCCGGGCATCTTTATTTTTAATCGAATTCATTAAAAAAATTCAAACAAAAATGCAACTTTTTTCTTCATCCCGCTCCTGCCCGCTCCCGCTAAATTTCTGACTGTTACCGCCTGCAACTGCAACGTGTGTGTTACACTCCCGCCCGCACCCGTAGCGTGCATGTCTACTCCCGCCCGCAACCACAAAACTCGGAGAAATTATTACCGCTCTGGTCCTGGAGAAAACATGTGACAACCCGCGGCCATCCATCTGATGCGGCTCTCTGTGCTTATAAAATAATGAATGGATATTTAAATAAAAGGCTTTATATTTTACTGCATTAATTTTACATCTGTATGCCAATTCTATGTAAAGATTGTCTGCGTAAACCTGAACAGTTCCAACCCGGTCTTACTGTGAGACCGGGCTGGGTCACGCTTGTGCGTAATCATAGGCACTTTCTGAGCTGAAGAGATTCTGGGCTTCTCCTCAGACAGGCTCAGGAATGCGTCGCCACATTGGAGACAGGAACAAGCACTATTCAGCCAAAGTTTCATAATCAGGGAACATTTTCTAAGTGACAAGTCTCTCTGAGAGACAGGGTTTGGAAAACACTCGCTTCAGTGGGAGGAATCTTCCCGTATGCGCTCTGGTTCTGCAACACGCTGCAAGCCAATCTCCACAACTTCAGCTCGCTGTGCACATATGCGCTGACAACGAACTGCACTGAGCAGCTCAGATGTTCAGATGGGAATCTTTTCTTGGGTGATTTAGCTACATCTGCGATGTGTGTAACAAATAAAATGTCAGTGCGTCTGCATGCGTCGGGATAATTCTTTCTATTCTTTCTCCGTCAAAATAAACGGTCAAATACGGGAACTATCCGGTCAACACAAGCCCTGCTTTTAACTGTTTTGTTTTCTTGTGAAAATTGTTGGAAAGAGATAAAATTTAACTTGATTAACACCAGAGCCAGTGCGCCGTTATCTCCGTGACGGTAAACGAGGGAAAAACAAATTGATCGGATCCTGCACGTCTTTTAACACATTGGTTAGGATTGACGCACTTTGTTTTCATTTAGTTGGTTAAAAAAAAGTCGGGCTCGGGTCGGGCCAGAGAATCCTGAAAACCTTTTCGGACCGGGTTGGGCTGGGGCTCCACCCCCTCGGGCCGGGCCGGACACGGGCTCAGATTTTAGGCCCTTGTAGGGCTCTAATCTGGATTACCTATTCTTTTAGATGGAGGCATGTTGGAGGCAGAGCAAGGGAGAGCCGTCTTTACCGACTGTACATTCCACCTCCCTTTTGCTGTAAAGACTCTGACACTAGTCAGTGACTTGATGCAACCTGCTGGGTTCCTTATATATATATATATATATATATATATATATATATATATATATATATATATATATATAGGAACCTTTTTGTTGATTGGCTTAATGAACTGACCTGTAGCGGCATGTTTACTGTGTGAAGGTCCTTGAGACGTCTCTGGTCCTGATTTGGCGCTATATAAATAAACTTGAACTGAATTGACTTAAATTGTTTTCTCTGGTGTGGCACTTCACATCCTGGGTGGGGAGGGTGGAGGAGAGTGAGGCGTGATTAAAATTCCCGCTGATGAGAATGAGCATGTCTAGATGGGCAATCTACAGCTTCTCTGCAGAACTTTGGAGCTGCTCACATGCAGCGACCTCATCAGCTGGGGGGGGGGGGGGGGGGGGGACGCATTCAACACAGATAACAGAATACCTCTCACAAAACTGTTTGCTTGACCCTTACCAATCTGGGTTCAAAAAGGGCCACTCCACTGAAACTGCTCTGTTAGCAGTGACGGCATCCTTAAAAGAAGCTAGAGCGACTGGCAAATCCTCAGTGCTTATCCTGCTCGACTTATCGGCTGCATTTGACACTGTCAATCATCGCTTCCTTTTGTCAGCACTCTCTAGCATGGGCATCACAGAGAAAGCACACGCCTGGTTTGAATCGTACCTCACAGGACCATCATTCAGTGCATGGTGGCGCAGATGTTAGCACGGTTGCCTCGCAGCACGAAAGTTGCAGGTTCGAAACTCGGCTGCAGCCTTTCTGCGTGGAGTTGCGTGTTCTCCCCATGCATGCGTGGGTTTTCTTCGGGTACTCCGGTTTCCCCCACAGATCACAACATGCCCTATAGGTTATAAATTGTAAGTAACTTTGGATAAAAGCGTCTGACAAATAAATAAATAAACAAATAAATCTTGGCTTGGACAATCCTCTACCGTGCACCATCTTGCCACAGGAGTACCCCAGGGCTCTGCACCAAGACCTCTTCTCCTTGCCATATACACCACCTCACTGGGTGAGATCATTCAATCACATGGCTTCTCCTACCACTGCTATGCAGACGACACCCAGCTCTATCTGTCATTTCCACCAGACGGCCACACTGTCTCTGCACGAATTTCAAACTGTCTCTCTGACATGTCAAAATGGATGAAATCCCACCATCTCCAACTCAACCTCTCTTAAACTGAATTACTTGTCATCCCAGCAAAACCATCCATACAGCACAATATCTAAATCCAAAATGACTTCCTATCTCAGGCTCCTTCAAAGGCAGTTCGAAATCTGGGTGTTGTGATTAATGAACACCTGAACTTTAAAGATCATGTTGCCTCTGTTGCTCGTTCATGCCGCTTTGCGCTGTATAACATACGAAAGATCAGAGCATACCTAACACAACATGCCACCCAGCTCCTGGTGCAATCTACTGTCATCTCCCGCCTCGATTACTGCAATGCCCTTTTAACTGGTCTTCCAGGCTGTACTGTGAGACCTCTTCAAATGGTCCAGAACGCAACGGCGCGTCTGGTCTTCAATCAGCCAAAAAGAGCACACATCACCCCTCTGTTCATTGAGCTCCACTGGCTACCACTAGCAGCACGCATCAAATTCAAATTAATAATAATAATACATTTTATTTATAATGCACTTTACATTACAGAAGTAATCTCAAAGTGCTACAGAGTATAGGGGACAGGTATAAGGTACACAGCTAGTTAAAAATATTTACAATTTCAGGATACTATCAAGCATGGAAAATAAAAACAGTCCCCAGAAATAGATAAAACCCATCTAAAAAAGTCATTACAGTAGATACAAACAATAAGTAAAAACAACACAATAAAGTAAAACACTCAATAACACTAGCATACAAAGTCCGAGATGGTACATCTCCCATCTACCTGAATCCTCTTGCAAAGGCTTACGTCTCGGCCCGGCCGCTCCGGTCATCACAGGATCGTCGGCTAGCAGTGCCTACACCACGCTCAGGACAATCCAGACTCTTCTCATACATCATTCCACAAATGTGGAATGACCTACCAAGCACTACCAGAACAGGGACTTCCTTTTCAATTTTCAAGAAACTCCTGAAGACCCTGCTCTTCAGAGAGCATCTTCTTAACTAGCACCCTCCTTGCACCCATCCCCCCCTCTACTGTCCACTCCTTGTTCCCTCCTCTCCATGATTGATGTCAAGTTGTTGTTGTTATTGTTGTTGTTAGCCTCAAGGGCAACCTGCCGATTATCACTTGTAAGTCGCTTTGGACAAAAGCGTCTGCTAAATACATAAACATAAACACTATTACATGTGAAATCTCTCTCTGGATGTAATAGGGCCGGAGACCATCAGCAAGTAACTCAATGTCTTTTGAGCAGAGTTGATGTTTAATGGTCACATGTGTCGGGTTGCACCATCTCTCATTAATAAACACAGCCAGACCCCCACCTTACCGCTCCTTTCGGCCCGCGTGAGTTTAAATCCTTTCAGGGAAACTCAAGAGTCAGCTATGAGCTCATTCATCCATGTTTCCGTAAAGAACATCAGGTTACACCGTCTGTAGTCGTGCTGCAGCCTGGTCAGTGCTGTGAGCTCATCAATCTTATTGGGCAGAGAGCGGACATTTCCTATAATCACTGAGGATAAAATTGGTTTACATCTACGTTTTCTGGGGGGCAGAATCGGCTCTTCTGTGGAGAAGAGCGCCGGTGTCCGCAGCGCCAATAGCTGATCCTGGTGTAAACAACAGGTGCATGGATGAGACGGAGGAATTTCCCAGTGTGTTCCCAACAACTTCAGAAAACAGTCAAAAAAACCTCACCAGGGAGGCTTCCAGGAAGCATCCTGACCAGAAGCCCGAGTCACCTCAACTGGCTCCTCGAGGAGCAGAGGGTCTACTCCCAGCCCCTCCCAGATGACCAAGCTTCTCACCCTATCTCTGAAGCCCAGTTCACACTGTGTGATTTTCGGCCGTCACACAGGACCGTTCATGTCACATTGTGAGAACTCCAGAGAAATGGCACACTGTACGGTACAAGAGTTTGGTGAGGCAGACTGTACGACGTCTCTCTCTAGCAGCACACACCACGTCATGAGTGCACCTACCGAAGCATACGTCGCTAAGCAGACCGCTAACAAAAAACGAAGCTGAAAAAATAAAAACACTTAGTTTTAGTGTCAGTTAATGTCAAGAGATGCACCGAGCTTCAGCTGGGGATAACCGGGTGAGAAACATCGGTTTCCATCTGAGAGCTCCACAAGCCGGCAGCCCGCGCAGCAGACAGGCACCGATGCGGTCAGAGATGTGCCGAGCTGCCGCTGAGGAGCGAGGACCATACCGATAGTCGGAACCCAGCTCCACCAACATGTTATATTTCAACCCCTTTTCTAAAGTGCAGCGTTATGTTAAATGCACTGGGTTTTACCCTATTACATTTAAATTTCATGGTTAAACAGTACAGGTTAAAATCTAAGCTCAGCTAGTGCAAGAGCGGCAGTGACCTAAAATACATAAATATAATTTTACTTACCGAAAAAAGTAAATGTGCTTTTTTTGTCGAATTAATACCACAGTAAGTCATTTTGTCCAACAATTCCACAAATAATATCCAAAAAAAGAATACACAAACGCTAAAACTAATGGTCTAAGTTGAGAGACTGAAAGTCACGGAACAGTTTTCAGGCGAGGCCGAGGCTCAGGCTGAGGCCTTTCCCCAGAGCTAGCTCTGTGGTCACGTGGGTCGGATGCTCATTAATTATACAGAATTTTAGGCTTTTAATACACTTAAACAGAAGAGTGAGAAAAAAAATCACCCCCCTCAGAGTTGTCATGAGTGTAAACTAGATCTATTAAACCTAAAACATGTTTTGGAACCAGGCTGTAAACATGTTTATTTCTGCTGTGAAATTGGTATTTTTAACATGCGAGTCAATGAGGATTTGCTCGCTTCTGACACCAGCCCCTAGTGGATGAGGGTGGAACTGCTATTTTGTCACTTCCTGCTTTGCTTCCTATCCAGACCCGAATTATGGAAGCTTGCCTTATTTTCTGGTTTTCTGAAGCACTTTCGTTACTCAGTGTCTGATTTGCTGGGCTGGCTGTGGGATTCAGCTGATGTACGCTGTGTACTTTCACTTTAGAACCCTTGGGCCCCAGTTTTAAATGCTCAGGCCAGCAGGGAGCGTGTGAGTAATGCTCCGTTGTTACTGTCAAGGTGACACTGAACAAGCCACTGAGCCCCCAGCAGCTCTGCTCAAACCACTCACTGGTCGGCTGAAAGGAGCTGTTTGAGAGTGCAGAAGAAGTCAGTGGGGGTCTTTGTCGTGTGATTCAGGCTAAACCTGCATCAGGAAACGTGGTGTAGAGGCTGTGGTAGAGCATCCTACAGCCACTGCAGGTGATAGCAGACAGCTCTGGAGGAGGGCTATTTCCAGGGTTTTAGACGTATCGAAAATCTCTGAAACTTGAATTTCAAAACAATATTTTCAAAGTTTGGAAAGTGTTTGAATTTGTATTAAAGTTGTTTTTGAAGCTGTTACTGAAACTGGTAAAAATACCTTTTATGACACAAGGTAGGGAAGCAAATTCACTGATAGAAAAAAATGCATGGAAACATGACAATCAGGATATGATTTAGCAAGGATTTCACATGAATTTTATGGACATTCTGTTTATCCTAATGCATCATTTGTTTTTAAAAATCACAATATTAGAAACGTGTATTTAATGTTACATCAGTTATTCATATGTTCAGGGGAAATGTTGCCACAAGATGCTGGGAAGTCGTAAATACCTACCTTTAAAATGCCTAAAGTGCTCAGATGTGAACCCCCTCAGCTACGTGACCACGTGACCACTTGCTGGGGGGGGGGTCTGGGGTTAGAGAGGGACGTTTGATGGATGGATCAGGATTGTACCTTTCAGGGGCGATATTCATTTGTTTTCATGAAACATCTCATTTGATGGTGTCCATCAGTTTGCAAAGAGCATTTCAAGCAAACGGCAACTAATCTTCCAGAAAAACATTTACTATCGCACCAATAAAGGGGAGACGTTATTCAAATGTGACATTTTGCATTTGGGCCTCACCTGCCTCTACAAACACTCTAAATGTGAAATAAAAATATCCATCCATTGCCGGTCAGTGTTTGGCTTTAGAATTCATGTGCCTAAAAATGTCCCTGTTTGTGACATCACAGCAAGAGACTTTAAAAGCCCCCCGATGCTGGAGGAGTAGTGTCTCTACGCCAAGCCCCTCCCAGAGATGCAAGCTGCTCACCTTACAGTAGCCAATCTGGGGATGGGTGGGCGTGGCCAGCTATAGCTTGTTTTTCTTAAAGGGCCAGAGCCTTGAAATGGCTCATTGTGGAAGGTACTGAAAATGTCAAGGATTAAAGTGCTGAGATTGAGAGGGGCTTAGACCAAAGCACTTTTTACAAAAAACTATTATGTTTGTAAAAGTCAGAATGTCTTCTTTGTGTAACGGCTTCCCTTTACAGTCGTTGTGAACAGGCTGTTACTAGGAAGTTGTGTGCACTGTAGCTGTCCAGTTTATGATGCCAATATTCAGCAATGTGTGTGCACGAGTCAGTCCTGCTCATTCGCTCAATAAAAACCAATGTAGGCAGTGTAACACAGCAGCTAAGGTCTGCATTAAAGACAGTACTGCCCAGCTCATGAGTCATCCATCTTTTCAACTTTCCTTTCAAAAGCTCAGATCATTTTGTGACATTTAAAAGACTGGAAAATCTGGAATTTTTCATAGCTCTTAACAATGTTCTAACATACCGTAAATCCTCTAATACAGGCCCAGGCCTGTATTTGACTCAAGCTCATCAAGCTCCAGGCTTTTATTGGAAGGAGGGCCAGAATTAGAGGCAGGCCTCAATTTCTATTTGAGCAAAATGAACTAATGGTTCGCTGGAGTTTTTGACAATTAAAATTGCGCCCACATTTTCAAAGTTAAACACATTTCTTTTAACAATGGTAGTTTCTGCTTCAGCCCTCTCCCCCCTCCGCCTGCGCAGTGGCCGCAAACTCACTGATGCGCCTGCAGCCTCTCAGAGTTCCTGCTGCTCTAAACATTAAAATAATTATTTCATGTTCTGTTCCTCACTTCTGATTACCTTCAATGGTGTCTGTTTGTTGCAACCACCAGGTACAAAAACAAACTTGTTTTTATTTGACTATTTTTCTGTCCTGTCTGTTTATTATCTTCCTGCATCTCCTCTCAATCCTAAAGAGAAACTGCTACCTGGGTTCATGTATATTCACCTCATGAGTTACCTTTGACCTGCAGTTCTAAAAGATCTACAGCGGAGTGCTCGCTGCTTGGCGGCCACATCAGTTAGGTGCGTCACCGAGGACAAAACAGGTGATGTGCCCCGCTCCACAGCAGCGAAACGCATCAGGCACAAATAAAAGACAGAAAACATAAAAGGAAATGAGCCGACATGAACGATCGCGTGTTAAATTAGTTTTTGAGGTGGCGACACCTGATTTGATAATGTTACTGTGGCCGTGCTCAGGACGCAGAAGTCTGGAGCGCGTCAACAATCAGAGCTTTGCACGTGCAAGCTGGTTAAGGTTAGGATGGGGGTGAGGGGAAGGTTAAATTGCAAGAGGGTGAATGTCACAATTTGGTTAAATATCCGTTTTACGGTGGGTGTCAGTACCGACGCTCTGGCACAGCGCGTTGCCTCCCGACGCGCAGGAGCTTGTCACCTGCTGACAGCAGGCTGCTGTCTTTTCCGTGGACTGCATCTTGCCGGTCATTATCACATGACAGCGACTAGTCGATGACAGGCATAAAAAGTCACTATAGAGCGGTGAAGTCGACTAGTGACTAGTTCATACAACCCCTGCTACTGCTCCCCAGAGTGTTCTGCAGCATAATCAGCACGTTCTCTTTGAACTTGATATAAAATTTTCGCCTCCTCTTCGTCTCCACACGGTTAAAGTTACCCTCGCGGTCTATCACTGGCAAATCAAAAGTGAGACGGAGGACACAACCGCCCCCCGTACTTGTTTGTTACCACATTCCACCCGGCCACAATAAAACACCGGCCATTATTCACCTCCGCCGATCCCGACACCGGCCAAAATATGATAACCGGCAGTCAATTGAATACAGGCCAATATTAGAGGATTTACGGTAGTAGAGCTATAAATATGTTGTGGATATGAAAACTTTTTTTTTTATGATTAAAAATCTCAGCCAATAACACGCTTTGAACCAAAACCGACCATCGGACCATCGGGTTGTCGGTCTCACCGAACCACCACACTTCCCTAGGTCTTCCACTCATCACACACTCATGTATTCAGCACCAGAACACCACCGGTGTGAGAGGTTCTCCGCTCAGTAACATCAGAGAAGGAGAAACAGCCGGCTGCTACCACTTCAGCTTTAGGACAAACTACCAGAGTCCCAAAAAGAAAATCACCATCTGAAGCCATGGACGGTCTAAAGGTTGCGTTTGATACGAAACGTGTGATTGGTGGAGATTTTTTATCTCCATAATATACGTATAGCTATGGTAAGTTAGAACGTTGTTAAGAGGCATGAAAAAACATTGTTACGTTTTCCACCTTTTGCTGCAATTCCAGAAAATCTAAACAACATTTAAATTTGCGTGTTTTTAAATGTGTGAAAGTTAAAGGGAACACATTATCACTGTGCTTATATAATACATGACTGATTTCATTACAGGGGTGTCTCTTCTGAAAAACACTGTGCAGCAGATGGGATAGTTTAGATTTTGTTGATCACATATTGGATCACCTCTGCACTCATCTCAGCTTTCAGGGAGATAAAACTCAGCTTCTGGAATTTGTAAGGTAACCTTAGCTCATTGATGTTTCTGTATCACTCCTGTTTCAGACAGGTGGATCAGTACTGGAGATCTGATGCAACTCTAGGGGATGCCAGTGTTGTAACCAATGGCCAGAAGCAAGCACAGACACAGTAATGAGGTGCGCTGAAGCAGAGTTTTATTGACAAAAACCAAAGTAATAATGCAGGTCATGTCTTCAGAAGCATGAGTAGCATTTTGATCACTGAGTGGCTGGCAGACCGAATTTCTGAGGAAGCTGGACGGAGCTGAGTTAAGGAGGAGCTGTAGCCAGGGAAGGTCACTCAGCGTGTGCCAGTGCAGATCTGATCAGAGACAAACACGTACATGACTCCTGCAAAAAATAGCCTAACAGACTTTTCACCTCTAAAACTGTTGCAGTGATTATTCACGACTGACACAATAGGACCCAATGCCTCGCTGCTTGCCACTCCGTATTAAGGAGTTGGATTGGGGCACCTTGGACCCAAGGCCCAGGTAAATGCAAGTGCAGTGGTTCAGTGAGGACAAAAACCAGATGGTCCAATCGTTGGTTACGGACTGAGCCGTGTTATTGGCTGAGGTTATTTAGGGAACCACTTCATTCATGCTTCAGATCGCTATGCTATGTTAGAACGTTGTTAAGAGGCACGAAGAAAACATTTTAGGCTAACTTGTCTTGCAGATTTGCAATTGTAGCTTTAAGACATTCATACCATAAAATGCCATTTGGTAAAGAAAAGGCGATAGTGTCAAAGGAGTTAAGGGTCCGTCCCATAACCGTAGGGTTGCAGGTTTGAGCCCCGTCGGTCGCAATTGTGTCCTTGAGATAGAAACTTCATCCTCCTTTCTGATGGGGGTCAGTGTACAGCAGCCTCACCTCTGTCAGTGCGCTTTACATTGTAGCTCATCACCACCAGTGTGTGAATGTGTGAATGACTGGTTGTGTTGTAAAGCACCTTGGGGGGGGTTGTAGAACCCTAGAAAGTGCTATGTCAAATACAGGCCATTTACCCAAAAATTGGGGCAAGCAAGTCTTCTTGGGTTCTTCTACTGGCAGCCAGCCAACAACACAAGGTGCATTACTGCCGTCTGCTGGACAGGAGTGAGGATCAAAACCAAACCTAGTCACTATAGTCTCTAAAAACAACCAAACCTAGTAGCTATAGTCTCTAAAAACAACCAAACCTAGTCGCTATAGTCTCTAAAAACAACCAAACCTAGTCGCTATAGTCTCTAAAAACAACCAAACCTAGTCGCTATAGTCTCTAAAAACAACCAAACCTAGTCGCTATAGTCTCTAAAAACAACCAAACCTAGTTGCTATAGTCTCTAAAAACAACCAAACCTAGTAGCTATAGTCTCTAAAAACAATCAAACCTAGTAGCTATAGTCTCTAAAAACAACCAAACCTAGTCGCTATAGTCTCTAAAAACAACCAAACCTAGTAGCTATAGTCTCTAAAAACAACCAAACCTAGTAGCTATAGTCTCTAAAAACAACCAAACCTAGTAGCTATAGTCTCTAAAAACAACCAAACCTAGTAGCTATAGTCTCTAAAAACAACCAAACCTAGTAGCTATAGTCTCTAAAAACAACCAAACCTAGTAGCTATAGTCTCTAAAAACAACCAAACCTA
>SSNQ01034747.1:1037742-1053299 GCA_006942095.1 Nothobranchius kuhntae
TCATTTCCTTTAATGTTTTCTGTCTGTTATTTGTGCCTGATGCGTGTCGCTGCTGCGGAGCGAGGCGCATCACCTGTTTTGTCCTCTCGTGACGCACCCCCAAAATTCCACTATCTCCGCTCCGGCACGAACTCCGCAGCAAAAACGGTCCCGTTGTAGTCGGCCGGCGAGCAGCGGTACTCCGCTCTTTTTGCGGTCGGTAGATCTTTTAGAACTGCAGTTCAAAGGAAACTCATAAGGTGAATATATATGAACCCAGGTAGCAGTTTCTCTTTAGGATTGAGAGGAGATGCAGGAAGATAATAAACAGACAGGACAGAAAAATAGTCAAATAAAAACAAGGTAGTTTTTGTACCTGGTGGTTGCAACAAACAGACACCATTGAAGTGAGGAACAGAAAATGAAATAATTATTTTAATGTTTAGAGCAGCAGGAAAGGCTGCAGGCGCATCAGTGAGTTTGCGGCTGCTGCGCAGGGGGAGGGGGGAGAGGGCTGAAGCAGGAAGCAGAAACTACCGTTGTTAAGAGATGTGTTAACTTAGAAAATGTGGGCGCAATTTTAATTGTCAAAAACTCCAGCGAACCTACCGACCCCCCCCCCCCCTTCAGGTGTATGACGCCATCAACGACTAGTCGAAGTTGACTCAATTTTCATTACTTGACTGTCGACTTTAAAAAAATTTAAGTCATGCAACCCCTAGTGTTAACACTGCCCCTTTAAAATTAGATTCAGTGGTTGTGTAGGCAGAAGCTTTACCAACTTCACATGGGAAAGCACTCTGCTGTCCAGAAACACTGTGGAGCAGGTAGGTGTCCTAGCTCTTTAGCTGCTTAATGGCTGTTAGCTATTTTCT
The DNA here is from genome assembly GCA_006942095.1 of Nothobranchius kuhntae. Taxonomy (NCBI): domain Eukaryota; kingdom Metazoa; phylum Chordata; class Actinopteri; order Cyprinodontiformes; family Nothobranchiidae; genus Nothobranchius; species Nothobranchius kuhntae. Next base: position 1,038,597 of record SSNQ01034747.1, read on the forward strand.
GTGCATTAGCTTATTTATAGGCTAATAGTTAGCTTTAAGTAAAAAAAATTGGAGGAAAAAAATGTTGTTGGCATCATGGCAAAGCCTAGAAGTAAAAGTAAGATAGTAATGCTAGAGGTGAAGCAACAAGCTAAAACCAGAGACTATATCAGCGTGGCCTATGCTGGTCTGAGGGAGCTAGGAGGCTACAAAATCGTGGACTGATGGTGACCTGGCTTTGTTGTTTCTGGACTTGTAGGTAATAATATTTTGTTTCCTACTGTATGAATCTTTTTACTTTGTGGTTTATAGTATTAGCGTTAGCTTGTTAGTAGCAGTAGCTACAACAGGGCTGTCTACAAATGTTGTAATTTCCTTTTCAACCAGTAGGGCGTAGGAGCAGGAAACTGTCATGTGTTACTTTAAGGTCAGACTGGCTTTTTAGTTCTCAGATATTAGAAATAAACAAAAACAAAGTGAAGCTGCTTTTGTAGGCATGCCCAGCCTTCTGTCCCACCTGAAAATGATCGCAGTGCACCACTAATGAGCTGTCCCAGCTGCAGGCTCCATGTCATGTGTCTAGTGTCTTAGACCAGGAGAGCTGTGTGGGAGGTCAACATCTTACGTTCTCTGGTCTTTTTTTTACAGCATGATGTCTCTCTGCATTAGATCATAAGGAAATTAGGGTCTGGCTAAGAAAAAGGATAAATTCCCATTTCATTTTATTCCAATCCAGTATTTANAAAGGAGAGAGAAAAATGAGTTTTCTGATCACCAGAACAGCAAGGCGTCCCCCGCTGTTTTGATTTGACGGTTCTCCGTGTTTCTCCGCAGTTTCTCCGCAGTTTGGCGTCATCCGTCGGTTTGATGCTTTCTCCGTTGTTTTGGCGTTCTCCGTGAGTGTTTCTCCACGGGATGGACACAAAGAGAACGAAGTTTCTTTTGTGCTGAGTTTGACAACTTACAGCGTCTCTGAGAGCTGGATGGAGCTCCGCTCGTTCCCAGTCAGGTCCTGATGGAGTTGGAGTGAAGTTTCCAGCAGTTCCGTGGGCTCAACTTGGGCACTTAGAGCTTCCGCGTGCTCAAGGGAGTCGGAGCGTTCGACAAGCGTGTCCTTACCGCCAGGTATCCTGGGCAAAAGAACGAGGTTCCTTTGTCTTTCCTGAAGATTTATGGTCTTAGTTCGCGGGAAAGCTCCGCTGACTCCCACACATTCACAGAATGTGTTTCTGGTATTAGGCGGTGACGTCATCACAATGCTTCCGTGTGCAAAGCATCATGGGAAATGAAGTTTCTTGGCGCTGATGTGATTATTTGCTTTTCAGAGCAATTTAAGCACAGTCATTTTGGAGAAAATCACTGCATAGTAATTTCCTCATGAGGTCAGACCCTCAACAGTCCAAACTGTTGCACAGCCGCAACTCTTCTTCCTGTTTAATGGATTTGTTTACAGCAGAGCAGGTGATTAAATCGTTAGACTAAGGAGAACTAGCAGGAAAGTGAGGACTGGAGTCATGATCGGGTGGTGACCTAGAAATGTTGCTATAATGGTCACCTCGACTATGATGTCGTAGTCTGACGGTATAAAGGAAAGGACTTTGATAGGATGGAAGACGGTGGCTCAGGAGCTAGAGGTACAGCCCTTCATCAGTGGGTTGCTGGTTCAAACCCAGGCTCTGGCTGTGTCAGACATTGTGTCCTTGGGCATGAGGCCCCAGCCACTACTGGTGAAGATACATCAGAACCAAAAGCCGTCACCCCCAACTAGGGATGCAACAGCAAATCGATAAAATCGATAAAAATCAATGAAGAATTGCGTTGGCAATGCATTTCGTCATCGATTTGTTGCGTTGTACAACCTTGTTCGCAACCTTTATTCAACAATCAACAGCTCATGTGTAGGTGGACCAGAGCAGACAGAGGCAGATCAGAACAAGAGAGAAAGCTGGTTTTTTTGATGAGGAACGACACACGAAGACCAGTAAGGTGCTTTTGGATGCACCATGAGCTGATGTAGGTGGTGTGGAGGAAACCAGAAACCAGAAACAACACAAAGGCAGAAACGGGTTGGGATCAAAAGCACAACAACGGGCAGATTAGCTAATGCTAGCAGGTAGCAGGCTCACAATCAAGTGTGGTTCCGAAAAACACGATGGTCGTGAAACTACAAACATCTAAACTCTACAAGTAGAAGAAAAGTCCTCACCATCCTCTTTATTCTTAGCTGTCTGCAGCGATATGGAGCGGAACGGCTGTCAGGTTCTAGTCTGCTCTGCTAAACACAGCAGCAGGATTGTGGAAAGCCACTGTAGCATGTAATCCACAAATGTGTCTATATCTGGACATAATTTAAACTGGATTATTGCCAAACAGTGCATAATAAATATGTCACCATTACATTTTTTGCAGAAGTTAAATGTTATTAGCATTTCCTTCAGTAGCTAGTACTGAACATGTTGATGAAATACATAAAATGTTACTGATCAGAGTTTAACTATGGCTGTATTTAGGTGATAGCATGTTGTTTTACACACTATTGAACTGTTTTCTAATCAGGTTTTGTTGTTAAAGTAAAGGAAGGCGGGAAAAATGTTTCCCTAGCAATTTTTAATTAAGTAATTTAGTGAATGACATTTGTGGGAAATGCGGGTCTTTTTAATTTGTAAAGCACTTTGAGTTACATGTTTTGTATGAAAACCACGTTATTAATAAAGGTTGATTTGATTTAAAGTTTCCCGCTTAATCCGATTAATCGAGTCGAGACCCCACCCAATTCATCGATGATCCAAATAATCATTTGTTGCAGCCCTACCACTAACTTACACTGGGATGTACAAGCAGCACGTTACAGCTGCAACGTGTTTCCATCGTTACGTCCAAGGTGCGTCAATCCCCACCCGGAGCACGTCAGACATGGAGCGGTGGTAGCGTGGTCCATGTCACTGGACTAAAACAGTAACAGTAAATCAATTTCCCTCTGGGATTAATAAAGTATTTTTGAATTGAATTGAATTGAATTGAATTGTAACAACAAGGTCACAACATCACAGGTGGAATGCTAAGTGTTATGGTCAAGTGTGATGTCATTTAAAAATGCCAGGCTGAAAAAGCCTCACTGTTCACTCAATTGCAAATCTGATTTTGTCTTTTATTTTGAAATGTAGCAGATACTCTACAATGCCATGTGTGATTTCTTATGCTAACGGTGGAGGTTGGCACATGATGGAAGCATGTTACATCAGTTAGGTGTGTCCAGTGTAAACCAAACCATAGACTACAACCACAGGACAGACACACCTGGAGCCAGGCATCCACCTGAGACTGAACACACCTGGCAGCATGTTCAACTGTGGTTCAACAATATAAAACACAATACTGTCACTACAGAGGGTAAACATGTTTATGTTGTATGCATAGGGGTAGGGGTAGGGTCTTTTCATTTAAATGATCTGGGTGGTTAGCCCTCAAAATACGTTTATTACTGCTTGTCATGGACATTGGACACATATGTTGGTTTATCATTATCTGTGCAAATGTTTTTATTAATATTTAAATGGAAATTAAGTTAAACATCCTCTTCCAAAAGAAATTTGTTGTGATTGTCCATGCATGGGTTCTCCCCCTGCAGGACCGCAGCCAGAGAGTGGTATCTATGATTAATTGATCATGGGAGCTGACTCTGCCTACTGCCAGCTGTGGGTCGGGCCCATCTGCATGTGGAGATTGGGCTGTAAGCGACGGGCAGGCGCCAGCTGGCTGACACACACACACACACACACACACACACACACACACACACACACACACACACACACACACACACACACACACACACACACACACGTGCCCACACGCGTACACACACAGAAATGCACACACACACACACACACACACACACACACACACACACACACACACAGCACCCTGGACAGCACCCAGCACCAGGCTGGTGGGCTGGGTGGTGGATGGACAGATGCAGGCCAGGCCGCAGACTTCTCTGCTCAAACCAGCAGGACTCACAAAGCATCACTGACACCTTCACATTTCCTGACAGACCACTCTTCAGGTAGCGTACAATCCTGAATCAACGAGGTCTTCCTTCACAGTAAAGCACCTTTTTCTTTACTGGACGCAGCTCTGCTCGGCCAAACATGACTCAGCTCTACATGACGTCAGCTGGTTTTCCAATTCAAACCGAGACGGGCTAGGGTTGCTCGATCTATACCCAGCGCAAGAGTACTGTGAGGTGATCAGTGTGTCACACAAAACTCAACTCAGCAAGTAAATGATGGCGATCTTGAACCTTCTGCTATGTTTCTAGCTTATTGTCAGACTCTGAACCAGGAAACAGCTGCAGGCAGACAGCTCTGGAACAACAAGTGAGCGACCGACATGTTGCAATTTTGATTACAATGAAGCAGGTACTAAGCGTCTAGGGCAGACCTGGGTATTTTACGGCCCGCGGGCAACATCCGGTTCTTTGTGTATCCTTTTCAGGCCCGTGTGAGGTCAATAATAAAATAGATTAGGTAAATATATGTAGTGAGTGCAATACGACGGTGCTGCTTTTATTCTGACAACCGCTACGCTACTTCCACATTGACGTATCTGCGTGTCGCGAGCTTTGAGCATCGACATAAATACACAGCTTTGAGTGAAGGTGAACGGCTATAAATGATGTTAGCCTCAAGATGGCAACGCACGCTGAGAAGCGAAAAATTGATAACGAATGTCGCGTTTTTAACAGGACATGGACTGCCAAGTACTTGTTCACAGAAATTAAAGGTAAAGCTGTGTGCTTGGTCTGTGGTACACAGGTCGCTGTGTTAAAAGATTACAATTTGAATCGCCACTACAGGACCAAACATGAGGATAAATACAGAAATCTGTCTGAAAAAGAGCGCACAGGGGTGTCTGATGCATTGCTAGCAAAACTGCAAACCCAACAAGGACTTTTCACCAAACTTCACACCAGCAGAGAGGCTGCCGTTCGGACAAGTTATGTAATATCTCACAAAATCGCCAGGAAAAGTAAGGCCTTTTCTGATGGAGAGTTTATTAAGGAGTGCTTATTGGACTCAGTTACACTGATATGCCCAGAGAAAAAGGACGCGTTTGAGAACGTCTCACTCTCCCGACGTACTGTGACGAGGCGGGTTGAGGACATCGCTGAGAACTTGGAGCTTCAGCTGAAGAACAGAGCTGCAGACTTTGAAGTTTTTTCTCTGGCTTTGAATGAGAGCTGTGATGTGCGTGATACCGCCCAGCTTCTCATCTTCTTACGTGGAATAACTGCAGACTTTCAAGTCACGGAGGAGCTGGCTGCCATGCAGTCAATGAAAGGAACAACAACCGGCAATGACATATTCATAGAGGTAAATGCATGTTTGGAAAAATTAGGACTGAAATGGGACAATCTGGCAGGTGTAACAACATATTGTTGTCCAAATCTGACATGAAATGATTTTAAAATTAAACTAATGCGCTCCTGCTTCCTGGTTTTCATCAGGACACATGCTGCAGGATTTTGTAAAAGTTGTAAACCTGAGATGCTCCTTTGGGAAGACCAGAAAGCAGGGCATTACAGTAGTCTATTCTACTGGTGATAAAAGCATGCATCAGTGTCTCCGTATTGGCCTGAGAGAGGATGGGGCGGACTCGTGATGTTCTTTAGATGATAAAAACTATTTTAGAAATATTTTTAATATGAGGAATAAAAGTCAGCTCAGAGTCAAATATTACGCCCAGGTTTATTTATTTGCTGAGAATGATTAAAAGACAGAGATTGTAGTTTTGGTAAAAGTTTCGCTCTTTGGGCCTCAGGACTGACTAAAACTTCAGTTTTGTCCTGGATGAGCTGGAGAAAGTTTTCTGCCATCCAGGATTTGATGTCTAATATGCAGTTAAAAGTGCATCCATTGGCCGTGTGTCATCAGGACACACGGAGGTGTACAACTGTGTATAGTCAGCATAACTGTGCAAGTTCACTCTGTGTCTCCTGATGATGCCAAGAGGCCTAAAACTGAACCCTGGGGCACACCACATGTAATCCTAGAGCAGGGGTGTCAAACTCAAACTCACACGGGGCCGAAATGAAACTCTGGGACGGAGTCGAGGGCCAAACTTAATATTTTTTGAAAAAGTGACGGCAAATTTGAACATTTTCTTTATCAACATATATGCAATTTTGAACCTTTACATTTGGAAAGAAACTTATTTCTGCATTAACACTGAATGTGGAATAACCAAATTACACACGAGCAAGTCAGTTTTAAATAAAAGGCATCAGTGGTATTCATTACTTGTGGTATAATCAGCATTTTTAAAATCTATTCAGGATTTATGTTTTCTTGTTTATTCATTTTTCTTATTTTTTATTCTCCTTTTTTTCTCCTGTAATAAGTGTCATCGCTGCTGTGACATCTAGCTTTCCACACTGAGGAACAATAAAGGGATTTTCTATTCTATTCATCTATCTGCAGCCTTTCCACTTCCTGTTTACTGTAGGTTAAATCTTTTCTCACGGGCCAACAACAAAATAAACGTTTTATTTGATCTTAAATGAAAATGCAACATCTCACCTGTTAACTTTCATGTTTTGGAGCAGAAAAAGAGCATAAAACCAACATATTTAAAGCTCAGTTTGCTGCACTGGTTTACTGTGATGCTCACCTGTTCCAGCCAGATACCTGCATCATGGGGTTGATCTGAGCTGAGGAGGAGACTCCTGTTGTTTTGTTCATCTTCATCATAATAATGACAACATTAGACGACAACAGGTGCTCACATAGGTTTGTGCTGCTGAACATGTCTGAGCAGCTTGACCACGTTGTTGTGTGTCGGGGAGGAAACACAACCACAGAGTCGTGCTGGTTTGAGCGTGTTGCTGCTCGCTGGAGTTATAGCGGCTCTGTCTGGATGTTCGTTGGAAAACTTTCTCTTTCAGTTGTGAACACATTACTGAGCGGCTAGAATCTCCGTTTCTGGGCTTCAACGTCAGAAAATAGCTGAGTGAACTCGGCGCTGAGTGAGAGGAGTGTTTAGTTTGTCCGAGACAGCGAAGCTGCAGACANCCCGGCAGCAGACGCTGGAAAAAACAGAAAGGAGGGGGCACTTCGGCTCCGCGCTAATGCCACAAAGCATCATGGGAGTTGTAGTCTTTGCAGTAAAATCAGCCAGTGGGTCAATTTTAATATATTTTTGATATTTATCTCGCGGGCCACATAAAAATGCTCCTCGGGCTGCATCTGGTCCGCGGGCATTGTGTATGACACGTGTCCTAGAGGAACAGGTATTTAGACTCTCCATAAAAGTCCTGCCTGTGAGGTAGGATGTGAACCATCTGTGGACAGCACCAGAGAGGCCAATCTGATTAAAAGAATAGTGTGGTCTCTTCTGTATCGAAGGCAGCTCTTAGGTCCAGTAGAACCAACACAAGAGGTACAGGAAGCAGGCTGGAGACGTGGTCGTAGACAGGCTAGGTGGTGCCTATCTCCAGTGGTCAATGGGCAATCAGGCGGGGTACACCCTGGACAGAGAGCCAGTAATATTGGTTCTACTTATATTAAATTATTTATGTGGACTCTCCGGGGATTATTTAGAGCTGAGAGGCGCAGAGCTCTGATTGTTGATGTGCTCCAGACCGATGAGTCCTGAGAACGGCCACAGTAACATTATCAAGTGTCGCCACCTCAAATACATTTATAACACACAATCGTTTATGTCAGCTATGTCCTAAGCTCTCTGTCTTTTATATGCGTGCCTGATGCGTTTCGGTGCTGTGGAGCAGAGCGCATCACCTGTTTCGTCCTCCGGTAACTTCACCTCACAGGTGTGCGCGGCTCACACTCCGCTAAATTTGCGGTTGGTAGATCTTTTTGAACTGCAGTTCAAAGGTAACTCATGAGGTGGGATGAAGTAGGGGAACAATAAAGAAGAGTTTCCTGGAAAGTGAATTGGTCGTCGTGGGCCAGTTGTAAGGCCCCCAAGGTCTACCAATCTGACCCCTTTAGACTTTTATCTTTGGGGTAATCAGAAGGCAATTGTCTATGGTGTGAAGATACGAGATATGCAGCACCTGAAACTGCGGATACTGGAAGCCTGTGCTGGCATTGTTCCTGCGGTGTTGCTATCAGTGGGAGAAAAGTGGGAGAAGTGGGTTGCATTGACAATCCAACACAATGGGCAGCACACTGAACACATTTAATAAGTGGTCAGAAACGTGTAAATAACTCATAAAAGAATAAAGTTATACTCAAACCAAGCACACCATCGTTTTTCTTGTGAAATTCTGGAACTGCGCTACTCTGGGTGGCTGCATGTTGGAGTAGCTCTGTTGACTATATGTAAGTTTTGCCTTTTCTTGGACATTTTTTCTTCTAGTTTCTCAAGAAAAACGGTATTTTTTGGAGGTATTACTTTTCTGTTCCTGGTGCTGTGAAGCTTTTTACTGCTATTTTTTCACTTTTTTCAATTTTTGAACATTTGTTATGTAGAGTAGATAGAGTAGATGAATCTCAGTGAGTTCCTCCTGAATCAGTCGATTAACCGAAACAGTTTGAATAGGGAGTCACTGGCAATGCATGTGTAACCATGGCAACAAGCTGGTTTACAATCGGGAGCAGCTGATTAACATTGTAAAGGCTGAAATAATACCTCAACTGAAGCCGCAAATCCCAAATGAGCTAAAACGCAAGAAGCGTGAGTGCAGAACGGGAGCAAAACAGAGACAGAGAAAGAGGAAATTCAAACCATCTCTTCCATCGATCATAATGGGCAATGTGAGATCACTGGGCAACAAGATGGATGCACTCCAAGCCCTTTCAAGGACTCAGCCAGAGTATTGGCAGTGTGGTGTTATGTGTTTCACTGAGACGTGGCTGCAGGACCATATTCCCGATTCCAGTGTCTCTCTGCCAAGATTCCTGACTGTACAAGCAGACAGAGATCTGAAGAGGAGTGGGAAAGGAAAAAGAGGTGGAGGGGCAGTGCTTGTAAACAACAGATGGTGCCATCCAGGTCATGTTTCACTGAAATGTTGTCTCTGCAGCCCAGATGTTGAACTCTTGGCAGTAAGTTGTCACCCATATTATTTGCCAAGAGAGTTCACCAGTGTTGTCTTGGAAATCGTTTACATTCCACCTTCAGCCATTGCTGTATGTGTATGTGATGCCATCAGTTCCGATGTCGCTAAGCTACAAAGCCAGCACCCCAATGCATTTGTGGCTATATCTAGTGATTTTAATCAAGGGCGTAGGAACCGGGGGGGACGGGTGGGACGTGTCCCCTCCAATATTGGACAAACGCGCATTTGTCCCCCCCAATAACATTGAGAAGAAAATGATTGATTTTGAAATATTTGACTCACGAGCTTTTATTTTGAAAGACACCGCAGACTTCTCTCCGACACAGCCCCTCCCCTCAGGGAGTTAGACAGGCTGGCTGAGAGAAGCAGGAGTCAGAGCTGGGGCAGACAGGTGTCAGAGACAGACGGCAGCAGCTCAGCGAGTTCTTCTCATGGGCAAAAACATAAAGAAAGGAATTGTGAGTTATTAATGATTTAGTCCAAGAGTATAATTGTATTTCTGGTCAAACGCTAAAATGGCTGACTGGCGTAAACATCTTGCTAGTTAGCATTAAACATTAAACAACACTACTAGTCAACAAAAAAATGGCGAATTTGACAGTAACAGACAAAAACCATTTGACACGAAATAAATAAAAAAGTAGAATCTCCACATAAAAATGGAGTTTGTGTGGCTGTTGCTTGTTTGTTACATTCTCATCACATTTCATTTTTAAACCTTATTCATGTCACTTTTTTCATATAAGAGACCAGAGGAAGTTCAGCAGGAAATGATGAAGAAGGTGAGACAGGCAGCGCCAGACCTGCTGAGGGTGAGACAGGGAGCACCAGACCTGCTGAGGTGCAGGTAGGTGCTACAGTGGAGTGAGATTTTAGATGGTTGATGATCAGAGGAAGATTCGAGCATGATAACAAGTGAACACGACTAAATAATACTATAACAACCATGATTTTAATATTGCACTAGTCGTTCAACAGTATTTTTTACTCCTTATTCATGTCCACTGTTTTTATATTAGAGATCAGATGAAGTTCAGCAGGAACCAGTTGAGAGTGAGACAGGGAGAGCCAGACCTGGTGAGGGTGAGACAGGGAGCACCAGACCTGCTGAGGGTGAGACAGGGAGCGCCAGACCTGCTGAGGTGCTACAGTGAAGAATGAGATGGTTTTAGGTTGCTGATGAGAGGAAGATTTGAATGTGATAATAAGTGAACACAGTTAAATATATGTAATCCCATTACAAGTAGGGCTGGGCAGTACGGTTTAAGAATACAATAAATGCTTCCTTAGAAATATTAGAAAAATAAGTGTTAAACTCTGCTTTCTGGTGCATTTAGACTGCAATTTTGGCCACTGTTTTTTTCTTTTATCCGTCTGAAAATTAACGTAGTTCCAGCTGTTGTTGTGAGTGAATTATTTCTTTTTTCATTCTGTCAGAAGCAAACAGATTTTTCTGATTGTTGGTCAGCATTGTTGGCTGATGTAGTTTAAAATATTCTGATGAGAGTCAGATCAATTCAGACTGAATATTCACAGCTGTAGTCTTGTATTAAATTTGTTTTCACATCTCTACCCATATGAATAAGATAATATATCCTACATTCATACTATTAAATAAAAATAAAACAGTACTGACACATAAACAGCTTTTTTATAATTAAAACGTCCACGTTGGCTGGTAATCACCTGGATCTGGCTAATGGGGAGCCTAAGTCTCCTCCCCTTCTGGCTGGCTCATGGGTCCCCGATCAAATAAAAACAGAATGTTAGTGAACTGGGCTATAAAAGTTATTTTCTTGTCTTTCTGGGCTTTGCCTTACACCCAGAGTCATATCTATCAGACTTTTCTAATCCTAGAATTTCACCGTCTATCAGATTTTCTATCAGAAGCTAATGCAGGAGATAGCGGCAGGAGACTATGTTCATGTTCAGCCTGCATGAAACACTCAGTGACATGTTAGAATCAGAAATAATCATTAAATGTGTTTTTTTCAGTGAAAGTTGACCTATATATTGACCTACAACAGATTTGTTAGATTTCCAAAATGTGTCCTCCCCAATATTAAACTCGTTCCTACTCCCTTGATTTTAATCATGTTTTTATCATGACTTTTATCAAGCTACACTTCCAACATTTCATCAGTTTGTCAGCTGCTCCACCAGAGAAAACAAGACATTGGATTTGTGTTATGCAAATGTAAAGAATGCATACATGTCCAAAACTCGACCTCCTCTGGGACAATGAGATCACAATCTTGTTTTTCTTTGCTCAGAATGCAAACCACTTGTTCAGAGGCAACCTGTGACAAGAAGAACTGTGAGAAAATGGTCACAGGACGCTGAAGAAGCCCTGCAGGGTTGTTTTGAGACCACAGATTGGATGACTCTCTGCCAAGGATATGAAGAAGACATCAATGCCATGACTGGATGTGTCACTGACTATATAAACTTCTGTGTGGACATCATCATACCCACCAGAACAGTGAGATGCTTCACTAATAACAAACCCTGGATCACCAGTGAACTGAATAATCTGCTAAATGAGAAATAAAGAGCCTTCAAGGAGGGAGAGGGAATTATTGAGGAGTATACAGAAGTAACTGAAGATCAAGATCAGAGACAGCAAGGAGGCATACAGGAAGAAGCTGGAGAACAAATTATAGAGGAACAATATCAGAGATGTCTGGTCAGGGATGAAGAAGATCACAGGCTTCAAGCAGAGGAAGGATTGCACAGATGGCAGCCTGGACACAGCCAATGAACTGAACAAGTTCTTCAATAGGTTCAGTTCAGGAACAAACCCAGCATCCTCCTCGCCTGTCTCCAGCCAATCAGACATCCCATCCTCCTCTGATCCAACATTTTCCTGTCACACGCCAGCTTTTTTGTCTTCTAACACAGTCATGCACTCTTCTGGTTCTATAAATCTGTCCTCAACCAAGTGAGGAGATGCTGCTGCCCCATTTACTTCCCCCTCCCACCTATCTGTCTCTAGAAGTCAGGTGAAGAGGCAGCTGGAGAAACTGAACAGGAACAAGGCTGCAGGTCCAGATGGGGTCAGCCTCAGAGTACTGAAGGCCTGTGCAGAGCAGCTCTGTGGGATTCTGCAGCACCTCTTCAACCTCAGCCTGGACCAGGAGAAGGTTCCAGTCCTGTGGAAGACACCCTGCCTTGTTCCAGTTCCAAAGAAAACTCGCCCAGCAGTCAATGATGACTACAGACCGGTTGCTCTAACATCCTACATCATGAAGGTCCTGGAGAGACTCCTGTTGGTCCACCTGAATAAGCAAACTAGGACATATCAGGACCTGCTGCAGTTTGCTTATCACCATGGAGTTGGAGTTGAAGATGCCATCATCCAGCTGCTTCAACCAACCCACTGTCAACTGGACAAAGCAGGCAGCACTGTGAGGGTCATGTTCTTTGATTTCTCCAGTGCATTTAACACAATTCCGCCTGATGTACTTTGCCAGAAACTCCAGAAGACATAGGTGGAGTCAAACACTGTTTCTATCATGGGAGAAGAAGGGGATGTGGTTAAGGAATACAAGTACCTTTGAGTTCACCTGGACAACAGACTGGACTGGAGAAAGAACAGCAAAGGCGTTTACAAGAAGGGACACAGCAGACTGCACTTCTTGGGGACACTTAGGTCCTTCATTGTCTGTAGCAAGATGCTGCAGAGAGTGTAATCTCCTCAGTCATCGTCTGTTGGGGTAGCAGCATCAGAAGCAGGGACCTGAAAAGGCTCAACAGCCTAATAAAAAAGGCTGGTTCTGTTCTGGGGACGACTGTGGAACCGCTGGAGGAGATCATGCAAAGAAAGATTCTCCAGAGAATCAAGAAAATTATGGACAACCCTGAGCATTCTCTTCACAAGACTGTTCGACAACGGAAGAGTGTCTTCAGTCAGAGGCTTCTTCAGTTTTGCTGCAACACTGACCGCTACTGGAGATCCTTCCTGCCAACAGCCATTGTAACATACAATAACTCTTTGACAACTTGATTATTCTTTTTATTCTGAGCTACTACAGCAATCATTTTCCCTCTGGGATTAATAATGTGTTTTTGAATTGAACTGAAATGATTTGAATTGAATTACAAAAAAGTTGGAAGTGTCACATGAACCTCTTCCGATTGAAAAAACAAAAGTAGGATCCAAGATGGCCGACTTCAAAATGGCCACCAAGGTCACCACCCATCTTGAAAAGTTTGCATCTCACATAAACCAATGTGCCACAAACAGGACTTTTATATCACCAACCATCCCACTCACCATATTATATATATGTATGTATATATATATATATATATATATATATATATATATATATATATATATATATATATATATATATATATATATATATATATATATATATATCATACCAATTTATTTTTATAGCACCATTTCACAATAGCAGCTACCCAAAGCTGTACACAAAATACGGTTCGTACACTTTTTTAGCTATGGTTTGCCATAACTTTTCCATGACTTTTCCATACTTCTTCCAGCACTCGCAGAGTACAGACGCTTCTGCTCTTGCTCCCTTATCTTTTTTTCCCAAGGCTCTTTGTCCTGTCTGGAGGACTTGAATGATCGTTTATAGACTGAAGGTAGAGAGGAAAATTATCTCTGCCTGACCCAAACAAAGTCTTGTTATCCAAATCTGACGCCAAGGCAGCCTTCAAGCTGCCAACAACAACCCCCACGAAGGAAGGAATGCAGATAGATGCTGTGAACACCCCCCACCCCCCCACCCCCCGCCCCGCCTTCGGATTGTGGACTTCTGCCTAGCAAGGTCATCAGCCTGAAGGACTCAATGTGCTCTGTGTTCCTCCCAAGACCTCCCTCCCACCTGTGGCTACAGTTGGCTGAGCGCCATGCAGGGCTGCTCCCGCTGGGGAAACAGGATCCCATGCACACGCAGCGGCTTCTCTCGCTCTCCCGTTCTTTAGCGAGCGTTTGAGAGTAACGTAATTTCATTTCTCTGTATGTCTTGTACATGTGGTAGAATTGACAATAAAACTGACTTTGACTTGACTTTGACTTTGATAACCATTCACTGAATTTCCAAGACCACAAATGAACACATTTCAGCCGAACCATTGTAGTCGGTGCTTCTAAATCAGACCTGGGCATTTTACGGCCCGCGGGCCACATACGGTCCTTTGGTTGACTTTGACCGGCCCGCGTAAGGTTAATTGGAAATTACAAAATAAATGTATTTTCTCATTTTACCTCATGCATGGACTAAGGCTGCATTGCTTTTATTTTGAAGTTGTTTTTTTACGTGCACAATGAAGCAATACGTATAGCAACAAGTGCCCGCGGTTGACATGGTGATTGTAGCCCGAGAAATGTCCGCTCATGCAAAAAAAAAAAAAAGAAAGAAAGAAAGATGCCGAATGCAGGATTTTCAACAAAAATTGGACTGCCGTGTGTTTGGTTTGCGGGGAGGAGATTGCCATGTTTAAGGACTACAATTTGAGTCGGCATTACGACAAGAAACACTCGGAAAAATACAAGAACTTGTCTGATGCTGAGAGGGCACGGACATCCGAAGCTTTGCTAGCAAAGTTGCAAAAGCAGCAAGGCTTTTTTACTAAGCTTCACACATCCAGGGATGCAGCAACC
>SSNQ01034747.1:1063392-1077662 GCA_006942095.1 Nothobranchius kuhntae
GGTGAATAAATAAATAAATATTTCTAGAGTTTTTCCTCGAGGTATTCTTCAAGCTACTCTGTGTCTGCTGCTAGATATCTTCAGCTCTCTTTATGTTTTTGAGGGCGCAATGGTGGCACTGTAGACGAAAGCGGTGTCCTGACAAACCACAAGCTTGCGTTCTCCATCTCGACGAACAGATGTTTAGAAAAGAGAGCTTGACTCCATTTGTCCTTGCGAGCCTGTAGGACTAACAATGGTGTTGCGTGCGTCCATCCCGACGCAAAGTGAGATGTATAAATTAGGCTTTAAAGGTTGAATATGGAACACGGACATTCTGGCAACATCTAGTGTTTAGAGGTGGTAGCTGCAACAACAGAAAAAAATTTACAGACATGGGGTTGTTTCACTGCTGACATGCTAAGTGACCAGCCAGCACCATGTCCATTGACATAGCTAATTTCTAATAATATGTTTATTTTACAACAGTATTTACCGTTAGAACATCTTCTAGGCTCAGAATCAGCTGCTTGACTTGTCAAGTCCACCATGTTACACAGTCCCAGCCTTGCCTTGCCTTGCTGAGCGGACTTTTTAGTGCGGTGCCCTCTAGCGGCTGGTGGATGTAAACACAAACAGTGTTGTGCCTGACAAAATAAAATTGAGATTATTTATTTTTTAAAATATAGCTTTTAACAGAAAAACTGTACATTTTCTGCACACCCCTAAATGCCCCATGGAGGTACTATAAATAAAGTTTTTTATTCAAATGTTCCATATTCCACCTTTAACCCTCCTTGCCTGCTGAAGGTGGTCAGAGGGACTGGTGGCGCCTGTGCTTGGCAGCCTCGCTTCCGGCAGTGCGCCCCAGGACAGCTGTGGCTACAATGCAGCTTGTCTCCACCAGTGTGTGAATGTGTGTGTGCATGGGTGAGCATCTGTTTTTGTTTTAAAGCACCTTGAGGGGTTCTAGGACTGTAGCAGATGCTATATCAAGTTCAATTCAATTCAGTTCAAATATACTTTATTAATCCCAGAGGGAAATTAGAGTTTCAGTACACACAATTCTGAGATCAGACATACAAAGGCAAAGACACATGACAAGAATTGGTGATTGTGGTCATTCGCAACCTGAGTCGTGCTACCTCAATAGAGACCCAAGGGGTTACATGAGGATTGGATCAGGTGGAGGGAAAAAAAGGCACTTCAGAGTTACCCTCCACAGGGAAGGCAGCTTTGCTATGCAAAAAAGCAAACAAACAAAAAAACACTTCAGACAGAAATGCAACAGACTTCATACATTACACAACATAAGTGTCCACTAGGTGGGGTGGTAGGGTTTTAGGGACTCTCCACACGTCAGCTGCAGCAGCCGCGATACACAGTGCTTTTCACCTCAGTCTGGAAAGGGGTGGGAGGTCGTTGGGTTTAAAGGGCACAGTGACTCCTGGAATGATTCAGTGGCCTTCACAGCTCGCAGTGCCGCCCAGGCTGGGATAGGGAGACAGAGTTGCCATGGCAACGGCAGCATTCCACATTTCTTCTGAGGGGTGGTATTTTTTTCAGTCTCACAGGCTCAAAGGCACCAGATTCAGATAAGAAATTGTTTTGGGGCCAGTGATAATTTCTTCTCTGTCTTAGAGTTCCGCTGGTCCTCAACCTCTCAAAATCCAATAATGGCGTAAATTAATCCATCCCAATCCGTGCTGATTCATCCACTCGCTCCTTGATCACACCCATCTTTTGTGCCAACGCATGAATCTCGGCCAAAGTTCCAAGCTTATGATTCATCTCAACAATTATATGAGTCTGTGAATTCACAGCGCGGTGCAATCCATCTCTGAGCTCCGGGAGTGAGCCAGTATTCCTCGACAGCTTGTTAATTTTCCGGTAAGCCAGGTGATCTCCAAAGCTAAAAAGCAGGAAACCTGACACCAACACCACGAATATCAAGACGTCTTCAGAATCCTCTACAGACAGTTGAGATAAGCAAATCAGGTTCCACTGTTTCCAGGAGTCCATGATGTGCCCAACTGGATCTGTCCTAGAGGGGCACCCGGGAGCCCCTTCTCCTGTTCTCATTGTTGAGAAAATTTTGTCAATCGCGTTGAGTGACCAGCTGACCAGGTCCATTTTTAATCATTTCGTTTCCAGAAAAAAATGTAGAAGCTCCGTACACCCAAAGACAGACAAAGAGCCTTGGGGATAAGATAGGGAGGAGAGGAGGAATAAAGCGTCTGCACTCTCCAAGAGCCGGAAGAAGAAAAAATAAATAAATTTAAAAAATCTGGGCCATTTACCATTTATGAACTGTGGCACAGCTTGAAGACAAATTTCAGGTGGATTTTCCAGCCACCCTTTCAAATGTGCTGGTGAGAAATAAAGATGATGACTGATAGTACAACACTATGTTCAGAGTGTAGGTATGTGGTGAAGTGATGAATAATCATTAACACCGATGCACATTTACCATGACACTGGCGGAGGGAGTTTTTCTTTAAGAAGGCGAGTGGCTCTGAGCTGAACCGGATAGGCTTGTGAGTGTCTGAAAAACGCGGTACACTGTCAACATACCCCTTAGCTGCTGGCCATGGCCAGGGGTGGACTGGGACCAAAATTTGGCGCTGGCATTTCTATGAAACGTCGGCCCTCGGCAGGGGAGGTTGCTGCTCGCGACTCGTCTATCCCGCCAAATGTGGGGGGAGGGACGGGGTGTTGTGTGTGATGCTCACGAACTTGTCTCTATAACCGCATGTGAGACGGGGGCCGGGTTTGGGACAGCCCAAGTTGGGTAAGTGGCACACTTGGCTAAGCGGCCCACCAGGACAGTGCCAGAATGTCAGATAGGCCTGTCCCCCCGGCCATGGCTGATTTAAATTCAATACTAGGGCCGTACGTTCACATTTTTTGCTCCTAGCACTGGTGCTACAAAGGTTGTAAAACTAAATCTTGTAGCACCAGCATAAAACTTTTGTGACACTTTACAATGAGGGTCCCTTAATTAACCTTAATAAACTCTTACATACGTACAACTGCTTAATATTAATGTTAGAATTAGGTAATGCATTAATATGCAGACCCCCACCTCTGCCTTTTGTCCTATACCCTTGAGGACACTTAATAGTGAACAATACTGGGAATATTAATAAAGGGATCTTTCGTTAATTAACCCTTTGGTGTCGGTGGTATAATTAGTTGTTTTGATATGTTTTAGTGTTAACCTTTATATTTCACTCTATATTTTACTGTTTATGCCTTGTTTGGTATCATTCTTTTCAACACAACCTCACCTAATTACATTAAGAGTCCTTTCTTCATTTTGTCATACTCTATTAGCACATTGAACTTGAAAGTACACAAAAAATCTAAATCCAAGTAGAAAATATGACAAACCATTTGTGAGTAAAAAACAAATAAGCTCAAAAGTGGCAAAAATTGTTAAATCCAAGTTTTTTGCATAAAAATGGATTACTACTCACCCCAGCTCACGGCAATAGTGCTTTGTGGCGTTAGCGCGTCAGTCGAAGAGCCCCCTCCTTTCTGTTTGCAGGCATTAGCCTCCAAGTAGCGTTACCCTCCTCTGTCTCGAACTAAAGGAAAACACCCCTCTAAGCGCCAAGTTTACTCAGCGATTTGTCAACTTTGAAGCCCAGAAATTGAGATTTCAGCAGCTCAGTCGTCCGTCCGCTGCTGACATGAAAAGCTCACCAACCAACTTCCAGATGGAGCTGACTGAACTCCAGTTTGGCGACATGCTCAAGTCAGAGTACGACTGTATGGCTGCTGCAGGTTTTACCTCTCCTCCCTGACACACCGACCCAACTCTCCAGATTCAGCAGCACAAACCTGTGTGAGCACCTGTTGTCTGTGACGAAGATGAGCAGAACCACGCAGCTCTTCCTCAGCTCAACCCCACAGGCGCAGGTGTGTGGCTGGAGCAGGTGAGCATCACAGTCAATCAGAGTGGAGCACACTCAGCTTGGATTATTTTGGTTGTATGAACCTGTATGGAATATTTACTGTGTACAGGTCCTTGAGACGACTCTGGTCCTGATTTGGCGCTTTATAAATAAACTGAATTGAATAATTACTCCAGTGAAAATTCCTACTTCAGTGATTTTAGGAAGTATTTGTACGTTAGTTGAAACCCTTGCTACTAATGTTTGTGCATTATACCAAAATCCTAAATATAAAATAATTCCTGGCTGTGGGAAGCTAGAAGTTATCATAAACCTAATAGTTGTGTCGGGCCGCGTACTGAGACCGTGTCCTCCTGGGGATCTGGGTTTGGCTGTTTGGGACTGAAAGCTAATGAAATTACCCGGTCAGGATAAAAACTAAACACCGCAGGTGTGAACATATTTCTGCTTTTCAGAAATAAAACTTCCTGTTTTCATGATGTTAGTCTTGTGCCCGTGTCTGCTGTTCTGCTGTGTGTTTACCTACTAAGTGTCTTTATGATCACTCATCAGGAACGGCATTTAGGCACAAATTACAAAGATGGTTCTATTAGCTCTGGAGTGACTCTGAAGTCATCAAGTAAAGCACCGCTGAGCTGTTTCCTTTGTTTTGCCCAACTTTTCCCAACAGCCACACAAATGGATGCTGCTGATTCAGAGAAGACTTTTATGTGCTGTCTGAGTTTTAGCTGCTCCACGAAGCTGATATCCACCTGAGTAATGCCTTTTCCTAATGGATGTTTAAGCTACAGTTTTCTGACAATTTGCCCCATGTCGGCATAAACAGTGTGGCTTCAGCAGCTGAATGACTCTAAATCAGCTCTTTCACAGCATTGTGCGGAGTATCATGGGAGCTGCATCTAATCCCACAAGTTCACAAACAACTGAGACGCACCAAAGTAACGGGACCTTAAATATGCAGAAAAACAGGAAGCTGCTGTTTCTGGAGAGATGTTTAAAGCTAATCTATCAGTGTGTGCAGACAGGACAGAGGCACCGCCGAAGAGCTAATGTCCATCTGTCACCATGGTTACTGTCTCAAACTGCTTTTACATCCTGGCGCAATGTTTCAGCTGTGAGTAACACCAGGTGGAAGTGAAACCTTTGGTCCTGGTCTGGTGGGGGCCACTGGGTTCTAACACCACACCAGGACTGTTTTATATGGACTGTGCTGTGACTGATGGCTGTAATGTGGGATTAGATGGATTAGATTAGATTATTCTGTTCTTAGCAGACGTTCTTCATGCAGTGACTGAGAATGGGGGTCAACAAGGGCACAGTGGCAGGGTGGGTGGATGGAGCAGGGTTCAATGACCTTTACATCAGTGATCCCCACCTACCGTCCCCAAGCGTCGGTCCAGCATGTTTTAGATGTTCCCCTAATCCAACACGCTTGATTCACCTGTTCAGCAGCTCACCGAGCTCTGTGGAACCCAGCTAGTCACCTGCTGATCCAATCAGGTGTGTTGAAGCAGGAAACCATGCTGGATATCGGCCCTCGAGGGAAGGAGTTGGGGGTCACTGCCGGGTTTGTCCTAACGCCATCAACCTGTTCACACTTACTCCAGCTGAAGAGGTCAAACAGAAATAAACCACAGCAGACATAACTGGCTTTCTGAGTCAGCTCTGGGGGTTTCTAATGTTTCTGTGTGCAAATCAAACTAAAGAGTGGTTATTAAACAAAGACACTGATGGTGTCTTCTTTATGTTTCCTAAGTCCAAGTCAAGCTACAACTATCTGTGAGGGTTTGTGACATTAAGTAAATCAGAACTGGGATCCACAATGACTGGAGACACCTCCCATTGGCTGGCTGCACGCGGTGCCATGCTAGGGACTCTGAATGACATGTACCGCCATGGCCCCAAAGTAGTCACCACAGAAAAGGCTCACACACTCTAATACTCTGTTGGACCTCCTTTAGCTGTGCCCACGACACACATTCACTGTGGCGTTGCTCCCATGAGCTTCTGCAGCATCACCAGATTTATTTCCATCCAGTGTTGCATTAATGTTCCACCACGATCTTGCATTGATGGTGGTAGAGTCTGATCGCTGCACACAGCCTTCTCCAGCACATCCCAAAGATGGGGTTAAGGTCTGGACTCTGTGGTGACCCAACCATGTGTGAAAATGATGGCTCATGCTCCCTGAACCTCTCTTTGACTATCTGAGCCCGATGAATCCTGGCATGGTCATCTCAGAATATGGCCGTGCCATCAGGGAAGAACAAATCCATGGATGGTGTGTTCAAGGATTGGGGTTGCAAAGCCATCGCTTGGCCAAATCTTGCCGTTGCTTTAGCAACCCCTAACTACCACCTGGCTCCGCCCATGATTATTAGTACTTTAGTTGTCGCTGACTGAGGAGGCAGTGCCTCCCCTGCCTCCACCGACTGCATGACTGCTTAGATTATGTGTATTTATTTGATTATATTTTCACATCTTCAAAAACAAAACACTACAAAGTCAACCGGTCACTAGCTGGACACGAAATGCTTGTTTCTGTCTCTGGAAGGAGAGATGACAACAGAAATGATGGAGATGGCTCTTCCTCGTAACCCTTCCTGTGCACACAAGCCCTTAGCTGATATTTGCCGTAGTCTAGAATATTAACATTACTGAGGTGAACTTCTCGTCTGACTGCTTCTTCTGAAGCAGAAAATGAAGTGAAGCCATCGGCTCTTTCTAGTGAGGAACTCCCAGATGACTGCCTGGGGCTCCAAAAGGTGTGTGAGCGAGTGGGTTTATCTCCAACTGAACTCGGCTCCACGGCCTTTATTTTAGAGTGATTTACACTTAGAGCATGCAAACGGAGTGTATAAAAGGGAAAAAGGTGTAGTTTAAGCTGCACGAATGGATAGAAAGTGAGCAGTACCTCTTCTACCTTTGGTAATGGTGATGTCCTCACATGAGTGAAACTTCCCTCCGTGATGCTGCGAGACTCCTGCCTGCGAGCGCATGAACAGAGTGACTAAATGATTTAATTCAGAGTGCACTCATTTAATTAAACATATGGTAATACCGCCGTTAGCGGAGCGACTTTAGCTCTCTGACAGGTTTTCTGGTGTAGCCTGGCTGTGGAACTCTTTGATTTACATGTCCCTCATTCAAAGAGCAGCTCAGAGACAGGGTATGCTCATCAGAAATACTTGTAAATTTTGGCAATCCCTTTGATGTTTCACTGGATCCCACCCTCACTGAAATCCTTGATATTTCCTTAAATATTATATTTTGGATATTCAACCCAAAATAGACATTTTTTTTTCTGCTGACATATTTCTCAGAGTTAGATAAGTGGTAAAAAAACTACTTTGTAACCAGCTCACTCTCCTGACCCGGTTGTACTCCTTTAGCTTTAGCTTAGCTTAAAACACAGTAAGTGAATGGATACCACTAGCATTGTGAGCCTACCTGAGTGTTGTTGCTGACCATGTCCATCCCTTTATGACCACAGTGTACCCATCTTCTGATGGCGACTTCCAGCAGGATGATGCACCGTGTCATGAAGCTCCAGTCATCTCAAACTGGTTTCTGAGTGTGTTTGCAGGAGAGGGAGCGGCAGCTGCACCTTATCTGCTAATCATCGAGTCGACTACTTAAGAGGGATGGTGAACACAGCTCGATGCCGGATGATTGCTACTGCTTGGTAGTTTCCAGCCCTCGTTCTAGTCTCCATGGTTTTTTTGGATTACTCTAGTGTATTTTTGGTCTCGTGTGATTTTGTAT
Organism: Nothobranchius kuhntae; assembly: GCA_006942095.1. Classification (NCBI taxonomy): domain Eukaryota; kingdom Metazoa; phylum Chordata; class Actinopteri; order Cyprinodontiformes; family Nothobranchiidae; genus Nothobranchius; species Nothobranchius kuhntae. Next base: position 1,071,057 of record SSNQ01034747.1, read on the forward strand.
TTTGGCTCACCCTCCTCAGGTTCTCGATACATCAGGATTACTCACCCAACTCTATTGGACTCCGGACCGTCTCGCTCTGCAACGTTCACCATCCATCCGTCCTGACCGACCCGCTCTCGCTCGACCCCACGCTCCCTCTCCAGCCCTGAACACTCCCCTCTTGGATCTACTCCAGCTCACTACCTCCACTCACTCCCCAGGCCCACTCAGCCCCAGTAAGTCTTCACTCTGAACTATTCAGTTTAGACTTACTGCCCAGGACTCACCTATCTCTGCTCTCCCCTCCAGATGCTGCATTCCCGTTCCCAGTCCACTGGACTTCCCAGTGTGCCTTTAGTTATCGTTGTTCCAAAATAAAATATTATTTTTCCATCCATCTGTGTTTGGGTTTGATTCTGCATGTCTTGGGTTAGACACCTCCCCCAGAACATGACAACGATGGGATTTGTGGTCTTTGCAGCAAAAAGGGCTGGCGGGCCAGTTTTAATATATATTTGATATCTGATCTTGTGGTCCAAATCAGGCCCAAGGGCCTGAGTCTGACACCTGCGCTCTAGAAAACTCTGAAACTTTTCTGTTTCACAGACAGAGGGCCGCTGTGTTGCTGCTAGTGATTCTTCTCTATTTGCACCTTATAACTAGCCTCCATTTGTAAAGTGTCTTCAAGGGTTCAACAACCCCCCAAGGTGCTTTACAACACAATCAGCCATTTACAGAGGCAAGTTATAGTTGGAAGAAGAGATTTTCAAGGAAGAAGCTTGAGCCTGTGAGTTAATTAATTTTTTACAGCGTGCGCCAGAAACGTTTTCACAACGATTTAGGAAGCCGTGACTTTCCCAGTTCCTTCCTTTTCCCTTCTCCTCAGACTGTAACAAACGTGGTGGGATATCTGAATGAGGCCACATCACCATGTCCTCGAGCTCAGAGAGGACCATCACCCGTGTGTGTGTGGTTGTGTGTGTGTGTGTGTGTGTGTGTGTGTGTGTGTGTGTGCGTGCGTGCATGTGTGAATATGTTGTGTGTTTAAATCTTTTATGCAGCTTTGCTGTTTTTTTTTGTATTTTTTAAGAATTATGATGATTTAACTGGTAAAAAAAATATTCAGACTTGTTAATTTTTGTTTGTTAGTTTAATTATTTATTTTGTATTTTATTCTTTACGTTGACATCTTATTGCAGAATTGGGTCATTTTGACCCGGGTATTAGTAATGTAATAACCCAGACTTTTGGGTGTTACTTTCGGGCAGCCTTAGACTGATTCGGTGGGCGGTTTGATTCTGTCATTGTAAACTGACTCTCTAGTGCAGGGGTTCCCAATCCTGGTCCTCGAAGGCCTCCAGCACATTTTAGTTTTAATTCTGCTTCAACACACCTGATTTCAATCAGCAGGTGATTAACAGGCTTCTGCAGAGCTTCAAGAGATGCTGCACGGGTGATTCAACCAGTTAATCGTGTGTGTTGGAGCAGAAGAACCACAAAACCTGCTGGATACTGGCCCTCCAGGACCAGGATTGGGCACCCCTGCTCTAGTGAAACCTTCATGAATCCAAAAGTTATATGAGTGGCTAACACGGGTAGCCTTGTGTTTACCATCTTGGCCCACTTTAACATTTGCTAACAGTCACTAGGACCTGCAGCCAATACTGAATCATGAGCAGGGATGAACCATATCTGTCACGGTCTGCGTCTGTGTCTTCCTTCATGTGTCTCCTGGTGTTTCTCCATCCCTCTCTAGATTCCCTTCTGTGTCTCATAGCGCCCTCATGTGTCTTTTGTCTGCGTCTCAGTTAAGTGTCTTATGTTGTTACCCTTTTTAATCATTCCTCCCAGGTCAGCTCCAACCTCTTTGTCCCAAGCTCAGTGTGTGTGTGTGTGTGTGTGTGTGTGGTTATGTGTGTGTGGGTGTATGTGCTATGTCCTCCTCCAGCTAGTTTGTGTGAGCCCTTCCCTCTGTCTTTAGATAATTGTTGTTTAGTTTTGTGTTTAGGTATTTGCCCTCCTCTGTTTCTGTTTTCCCCATTGAGTTGATTAGTGTCACCTGCCTTCCCTCCAGCCCTCACTCCACACACCTGCTTCCTGCTCAGTTTACTTACGTTTGTGAGTCTTTGATGCTTGAATGAAGTGTGATGCTGGACATCTCGTGCTTTGATTCTAGCTCAGTAAAATCCTTTCCTTAGGGAAAAGCCCAAAGAAAAGGAAATATTCGGCCTACTTCTGCTTTCTCATCTTGTGTCGGTAATGAACACAGTCGGGATCTGTGATACTTCTTCATGTCCTCCTGCCATTTGTGATTCCAGCTAAACCTTCTCCATTTGGTTCTTGCTCCATCTCCTTTCTGAGGCGTGTTTCTCCTTCACCTCCTCAGCCTCTCCACAAACAAATCTGTTTTAGACGTTCTCTCTCTTATAAATATCCATCAAGTTGATGTTCCAGCGAACAAAGACAGGCAAAGTCCACACACCGATGCTCATTTCACTCCCTGCAATCAATTTCAAACTAATTAAGGCATGTAAAGCATTTTAATTTCAGATGGGTTATTGAATTCTGTCAAGATAAGATCTGCATTAGGTCGTATTTAGAGCCTCGAATCTGATTGGGTGTGTGTGGCGTGGGCATGAGCCGGAAAGAAAGAGACCGAGTGAAAGACGGATAGGAAAGAGGCACAGAGGAAGAGGAGCTATGATGCAGAGCAGCTTGATGGCGATGATCATTACGGAGGTATCACGATCATTTAGACCTAATTATTTGATTTTAATTCAAAACAAGTGGTTTAAGTGCATCAACTACGCGTTTAAAAAGAGCCATTTTACATATTCAGTTAATAAGCTGTGTTTTAGGCGTCCGGCAGGTCGGTAAATATCTAACGTCAGGGTGTATCCACTAGGTAAAAGGTTCATTGCAGTCCAAATGTCATAGATGTGGTGTACCAGAGGTCAAGTTTTCATCAAAATGAACAGAAATGAACTTTTAGTTTGCAGACACAAACTGCGTCACACATCCAGGGACGTGTTACATCTGTCTGGCCTCCAAACCAGAAAAACAAGGATGTACGACGTGCAACCGCCCAAGAAGCCACACCACCTTTACTCAAGGTCTGATGCTGGAGACGAGACCTTTTAATTTCACTCTGAATAAAGTTCATCTTCCTTGAATCCTAAATGACTTTACAACTTCATAGGTTCAAATAATCAGATGTGTTGAATGAACAAGATGTTTCAATCCTGACGTGTGTGAATAATGTGTGCATTCATCAATGATGTGTTCAAATGAATGTTTTTCCTACAATGATTCATTTCAGATGTTAAATTACACCAGATCAGGATGTGCTGACTCACCAAGTTAATCTATCAGTACACTCATACACATTACAATAACATTATTATTAATGTTTAACATTCACGTCACATAAACGTGTAAAAACATTTGCACTTCACACTAAGAGTTAACCTCTCTGAATATCGGAGGGAAGGAGTGACTTCTGAGGCCTTTTTGGTAATGCTTTTAAACGTGCCAAACTCTGATTCGACAGATTCATCAACAATGGAGTTGAGAAAACAAGAATTACTTCCTGATCTAGTCGGTTTCCAGCTGCCTCCTGGCTCGGCCAAACCGGTCAGCACGTATTTGGAGTCATCATCTCTTTTGACCTCAGGTCGAAACATCCCTCTGCAACGCTGCGAGTGGTTCCAGACACGACGGCTCCACACCTCAGACAGACATCTCACCTGCAGGCCCTGGGCGCATCTCATGGCCGATGAAAGCTGAACTCAAAGGGAGCTACGACTCTTTGGGCACTCGCGGTCTCGAAGTCTGGTGAACTCACCACTCGTGCCGCCTTCGTCGGACTGCCAGGAGCGACACACACACAAGGGCATCGTAGACTCTGCACACTGGTGTCGGATGCTTTTATAAATAAAGTTTAGCTCATTAAGCCATACAGCCAAATATATTTCACAACCCAGACTCCACCATCTCTCACAGGTACTTCAGAAAGGTTTTGCTAAAACATCTAGTTTCCGTTCCATCGTTTCATCCACACCTTGTCACGTTTATGTTCCCTGAATAAATAAGATAAATCTTCTGATTAAACATTCAAACACCAGTCAGACTGATATTTCATGTTCATATGGAATCATCACATCTTATTGGTCATTTGTTACATATGTAGTCAGGCATCAACAGGAACTCCAGTTATGAGGACGTGTATGCCCTAATAAGCCACGAGTTTTCTGTTGTACCAAACTGTTGTTAGAAACACACAAAATATCGCTGTTTATTTATAAATCTGTAATATTTAGTACATTTTTTGACATACGTTGGACGCCATGTTTTCTGCACGCAATGCACTCTGGGGGCGATGACGTATTTTGGTTGCACTTGGAAGAAAAGCTGTTGACGCTAGTGTTTGTTTACGCGCTCACCGTATTAATAATGAAGTAAAAGTACACATTGTGCTGCATTTGGATGTCATTTCCAGTCAGAGGGCAACAAGGGGAGGGATGTGAGTTTACATAGCTTTCCCACTGGCAAGAAGAGGAGAAAGCAGTGGGAAGATGCCTGTGGATGGACACAACTTCCCAAAGATCCGCGGCTGTGTTCCCAACATTTTTCTCCTGATGCGTTTGAGGCTAATAGTGGACCACAACTACTTAAAGAGCTCACCAGAGTGGCTGGGTATAAGAGAAGATGGAAACTAAATGCTTTAGCGACCATTTTCCCACACAAGGAGCCTAAACGCCCTCGGAGAGACGCTGGACGCTCTCCTGAGCCGACAACCCGCTCCTGCAGCTGCCGCTTCTGACACGCCACTCGTCACGGATGAAGCTGAACATTCACCTCTCCCGTCAGTAAAACAAGCAGTAAGTGTAGCAACACAGTGTTCTCCAGATATATAATATCTGCAAAAATGATTTCAGTCGTTTAACTGAATATCCTAATCATCTATGAAGCACACGACAGCTCTGGATGCTAATATTCTCCAAAATCATTCATAATTGAATACATTTGATCACACGATAGCTTACCATTAACTTCTGCTGACAAAAATGTAAGCTCTTGACAACAAACACTCTCCCTCTCGGTTACCATGGAGACGCGTTTGCCGCACACGCGCCACTGGTTTTGTCCTGCTCTCGCTTCATCTCGCCCTTCTTGCTCTTCATGTTGATGCTCTTTGGTGAAACATGGTCACTTATGTCCTCATTAATGTTCCACTCTGGTTCAAATTGAAAAGGCTGAACAGCTGACATGTTTATGTCGCTGAACAGTCACTACAGGGTCCCAGAGCCGCTGGTGCAACCGAGGTACAACCATATGACGTCACTACCCAGAGTGCAGTGTGACACTTACAACAATGGCGACCTACGAGTTAAACTATTTTTACAAATTTTATAAAATTGAAGACATCAAGAAGGTTTTTCACCACTGTAATATAACTGATACTAACATTTATCTTTTAAGAACCACAAGGTTTTGTAACCTGGGTTCCTTTTAAGGCTGCATAGGGCACTCTGGAATTGTGAACCCTGTTCCTTTAAACCAAAGCCGTTGCACCAGACCTGGTCTCTAATCCACACAATTGTTTGGTTTTTATTGTTAATTTAACAAAATCCTTATTTAAATAAAAACTTTAAGGAGTCCTCTAGACCAGTGGTTCCCAGCCTGTTTCACTGAGGACCCCAACCCCACGTCCCACACACCAGATTAATGACCAACTGTCTCCAGACACACAGTTTTGATTTTACCATCGGGTGTGCTGTTGGGATTTGATGTGATTTTTACATATTTAATCTTGGGAACCTCACAGCCTCAGCACAGACTCTTGCGGGGTAACAGACCCCGGGTTGGGAACTACTGCTGTAGACAACACCACTACAGGGACCGGACACATCAGACATATGCGCTACCTTCATGCTTTACCTCATCAGCCATGAACAGGTACTCCTAAACATTGTAGTTCATGTTAATGTGAAGGGCTCAAAACTACCATGCATCACATTTTAGCTCAGTATATCTGTGTCTTCTAAGGTCTGGCAGCCATCTTGAATGCGTCTAACTCCACAAGTCAATGACAACGAAGACTACTTGTGGTGCTTGGAATGTTTTACTTCCAGGCTGGGCTGATTCCAGTAATTCATTCCAATTATATTTGCAAGATATTGAACAACATGTGAGCATGAGCTATGACATCACAACATGTTAGCCCAACATGTGTAGAACTGACTGAGTTATGGGGTGCAGGCAGCTCTGACCGAGACAGGACGAGACTGAACAAGTTTGTTAACAAAGCTAGCTGGGTTCTGAGCTGCCCACTGGATTCAGTTGAGGAGATGGGTGGAAGGAGAATTGTGGGGAAGATGACCTCCATCTTGGAAAACCCCTCCCACCTACCGCATCCCACTGTGGAGACCATGGACAGCTCCTTCAGAGGCAGACTGAGACATCCCAGATGTAAACCAGAACGCTACCGTAGGTCATTCATCCCCTCTGCGGCGAGAGTGTAGAACTCCTCAGTTTAACTGGTACTGGAATTATCCTGGTACACAATACCACCAATGCAAAACTCAGTATGTGTTCAATACCAGATTTGTATTGCATGTGTTTGTC
>SSNQ01034747.1:1083602-1088602 GCA_006942095.1 Nothobranchius kuhntae
ATGTTATAAAGCATGTTGACCCAGTCACACCGTCCTTCTGACACCAGTTCTTGAGACGATTCAGAAAACGACAGAGGCACACACACACACACACGCACGCACGCACACGCACGCACACACACACACACGCACACACACACGCACACACACACACACACACACACAGAGGGGACAAACGTGTAATTCTACATAGAGATTGTGAAAGGAACCAGCATGGAGGTAGCAGCAGAGGTGATGTCTGTTCAAAATAAAATCTAGAAGAGAGTGGTGGATTCGTTGTCCTCGCTGTGTTTTCTACCTGCATCTCCTCACAAACACCTGTGTCTACCTTATTTCTCTGGTTCTTCAGCTCCTTTATGTGAGGAGAGGAGAGGAGGCAGCGTGCAGCAGAATCCCCACAGCACATAAACAGCATCAGCTGTATGTCAGGTGCAGGAAAGCCAAGGAGAGGAAGATGAAACTCAAATGGAGAGGGAATGTGGGCAAACACTGCTGGGCCCTGGGAGGATGTGCAAACTACTCTTCACAGCTCCACACTGCACAGAGGATGGGAAGCCCCTCGCAGACAGCAGCTCAGACCGATCACTTTGATATGAAACCGAGAGAATGAAGGAAACAGAGCGATCCCACCGCAGGCTGAAGCAGGAACGCACAGAGGCGTCAGGAGCAGCTTCCTGTTCAGCTCAGAGGCTCCCAACAAAAGCAACAGCCAACTTTCTTCTTGTCTGCTGAAGCAGACAGACATCTATCCAAGAATCTGTCCTTTCTTCCTCACCTGTTTGAGATGGCTCTGTGAACAACCTCAGCTCAGAGAAATAGAGAGTCTTCCTGAAACAGACAAGCTAATGGTTAGTCACCGTGAGACTAAACTGGATGTCTAACCCCAAAATTCCACTACCTCCGCTCCGCTCCGCCCCCGCCTTCCGCAGCCGCTCGCTTCCAAACTAAATTTTTACTGGTACCCGCTCTGCAACGGCTCCGCTCCGGTGCGGAGACCTGAGGTGCGCAAACAAGCATGCGCGGGATTTTCGAGATCTTGTGATACAGTCCGAGCAATAAACGCGGAAGTTAGATCCAAACACCCGTTGTGTGGGAGAAGCATCGAAATGAACTGTTTAATCTGCCCATCATTTGTGTTGAGAGATCAGCAGTGTTTGGATCAACAAAGTGTGACTACTTTGATAGTGGAAACTGTATTTATGGCTTACTTTTGTGCATTTAAAGTTCAACCGCCATTGATAGTTGTTAAAAGTTGTTAAACCTGTGCATATGAAACAAAAAACGCCTTTTGTTTATCGATTTATTGTGAAATAACGGAAGTTGTGCTTGCTCCTTTTCCTGTTGGGCCGTTGTGATTTCTGTCCATTGACTGCGGAGGTGCTCCGGCGTCCGGCAAAAATAGAATCAATCCTATTTTTGCCGGATGGCGGAACGGCGGTCGTCGCACTGCGCCGCACGGCCACAGTGGTGGAACAGCTCTGATTGACTACAACGGGACCGATTTTGCTGCAGAGTTCGTGGCGGAGCGGAGGTAGTGGAATTTTGGGGTAATTCTTGGAAACATCTCCAGTCTTTAAACAGTCGATGCAAACATTGTTTTCTACGGTTTACTCGGCTTTTGGCAGAAGCAGCGCTCGCTCAGCACCTCCACGACACTCCACGTAGGTACAAAAGTAGCACAAACCCCATTCTTATGATTCATCTCCACAAGTGACACAGACGTACTCTGCTCTCTCCTCCCTGTAGGCGGTGGGCGGGGCCATGAATGCTAGTGTCCCCTCTAGAAGACACCTCATCGGCTCCCGTCTGGGGCTGATGGAAGACATGGGGGTGGAGGACATTTTCATGTGAAGCTCAGAGACCAATCATATTTCAGAAAGAACCAGTAGGACACGGTTACTGTGGGAACCAAACCTGTAAAGGTATCAGCATGAGCATGACTTGCGGAGCTGAAGGGTGTCTCACCCTGACCTCAAGCAGCATCAGCTGTTTGGACTATCTGACCCTAAGCTGTGGGAGACAGGAGACACAGGGGCGTGTCCAGGGAGTGGCCTGGGGTGGCACATGCCACCCTTGGAATCTGACTGGCCACCCCAGGTGCCACAACACTAATTTACCTTTAAATAGGCTTTTCATTGTCTACAAAAGGCTTGAGGGTAAAACAAAAAAGCATAACCATTGGTGCCACCCATGCACAAAGCTGTGCCTCACCTGGGCCACCCCATTTTAATAGATCTAGACACGCCACTGAGGAGACGTCCATCTTTTCTGTCTCGTGCTGACCCATTGCTGTGTGACATCACTAGTGAGTTACACGATTTTGGTAACAAATCCATTCTTTCATTCAAACACAGAAAGATTCATTTTATCTACACCACAATGTGCATTTCTGGCTAGGAGAGAGTTTTTAATGGGGACGCATTTCAACAGAACACCATGGGGGGAAACATAAACCGCTCCCTAATGGAGCCGCGGGTCCCGATGACAAACCCAGGGCTCATCTAGACCGCCCAGCACCATCAAAGCTGTTAATATTAATTCTTGCTGCTCGTCTTGTGTAACACAACATCCCCAGTGGTTTATCCAGTAACCACTAAAACATCTGGTCACTCTTCCTTTGAATCCAGCAGCTGTGAGGAGCCGCGCTGTCCCAGCGTCAGCCATGTGGTCCACATTATGAAGACGTGTGCCTGTCTCTGTGTTTCTAGCCCACCGCTGCACCACTCCTACACAAGTTAGCATTAGTTAGCTTTACTGTTGCAGCACAGCTAATGTATCCATCAGTGCTGAAAGACAAATGTTGTTTAACATTTATGTTACAACTGGCCCAGGACACCTGGTTAGGGTTCGAACATATCGTGATTAAGACTTGATGAGGCTCAAGGTGCCAAAACCACTGATTACTGCACATGCAATTATTATCGGATAAAAACTGAAGTTTTTTCTTCTTTGTTCTCTTTTCTTTTAATGTGATTTTTAACTTCAGGGGAGCTTTACGCCTCAAACAACAAACCAGATCTACGCTAGAGGGTCCCATTAATGTCGTCCCTGTAAAAGAAACAAAAAGAACGATGACCTCTGACCTCACTGTGTAACAGGTGAAGTCCTCACAGAACCAATCCCTGTTACCAATATCCGCCAAAGCTGAAACTATCCCTGTTAGGAATCTACCCTAACCATAATTCAACAGATCAGCCGACCATCCCAGAACGGTATCTGTACAGCAGAGCACCTAAAACACCTAACCCTAACCCGAGTCAACACGTAGAAATAATAAACAGAGAAATGTGACAGTCTCCCCCTAGTGGCTGGCTGTATGCTACCCCCTTTGTTACGTTTTCCTGCCCAAAAATGAAAATGCCTCTCAAGTCATATTACCGGTTTACTCCCATCGAATGATAGCTGGCTGTTTATTAAAGGTGGAATGAATCAGTGATGTGCTGCAGACACCAGGGGTCTCATTTATCAAACATTGCATAGAATCCTTACTAACACCGTACTTAAGCTCAGCAAAAAAAAAAAAAAAAGAATAATGTACTTACGCCAAGTAGGTTTGTGATCTATCAAACATGGAGTACGCACAGCTGCACACAATCTCCGCTTCATAAATCAGAGACTAACGAGAAAGTTTCTCAGCTGCATTTTAGTCACACCCCGCCCTCACCACGCCCACTTACTGCCATAAATAGTCAATGCAAAGTGCCTTGTGGATCTCATGCATATACATAAGCCGGCTGTTGCAGCATTCCAATCACGACCGCAGATCAAGGAGGCGCTATTTCACATAAGCAGAAGTTGAGGTACCTGCGGGTGAGGTGGAGAAATGAAAGGAAGTGCTTTTGCAAAATAAATGAGAGAAAATCCACGAAGTGGCACAGCGTTGCTGAAGCCGTCAATGTTGTGAGTTCTTCAGAGAGATCTGTGGCGGATATAAAAAAATGGTCCAATCTAGATTTGATCCCCAGATTCCCGGGTGAAAGTCACGCACGCTAACCAGTCAGCCAAACAGAGATCTTCTCTGTTCAAGTAGCCAGGGCGCGTGATCAATCGGGTCACAGTGACAGGACACACACTGTCACAGACGCATGACATTCTGTCTCAATCTGTCCCCCTGTCCGAATTCTGCGCTTCAGGCTGTGTGTGTGTGCGCACGCGTGTGTGTGTGTGAGAGTGCGGGCATGTGTGTGTACGCGTGTATGTGTGTGTGTGTGTGTGTGTGGGGGGGGGGGGTCTTGTTCTGTGTGAAAACGAAGCAGTACAAGTGATAATGCTGCAGGATTTCATAATTGTATCTTCTCAGCAGCAGCACTGCAGGTGCTCTCCATGTCCACAATGTGTGTAAGCCAGGTCCTTACTAGTCAACTTAAAGTTGCGCACATTTTTCTTTCATAAATCCCAAAGTTTGCGTGGAAAGTTGCTTACGCAGTTTTCTGACCCCATTTTGTGCGTAAGCAAGCTTGATAAATGAGGCCCCTGGACAGTACGCAGGACAGAGAAGTGTGCAGACAGAGGCGCCGCGGGCCGAAAGCCAGGGCAGACATTAATGGAATTCAGAACCTCAGCAGTAGTGAGACACACCCCATCTCACACTCCCGTCTCACACCCCTCAACGAAGCCCTCCTCCTCCCCCCTCTGGGTCTGATCTGCAGACACATCTGGTTATTTTTGATCCAGCTTTAAGTTTAGACTCACACGTCAAAATCATCTCCCGCTCTTGTTTCTTTCAACTGAGAAACATTTCAAAAGTCCGTAAACTGGTCTCTACTGCAGATCTGGAAAAAATCATCCATGCCTTTGTGTCATCACGCTTAGACTACTGTAACGCTCTTTTTACTGGTCTCAGGAAAACCTCCCTCTCACGCCTTCAAGCCATCCAAAATGCAGCAGCCAGACTCCTAACCAAATCCAGCAGACGAGCTCACATCACTCCAGTTTTACAGTCCCTCCACTGGTTCCCGGTAGAATATAGAATACAGTTTAAAGTTTTAGTCCTGACCTAT
>SSNQ01034747.1:1094302-1115099 GCA_006942095.1 Nothobranchius kuhntae
TCCACTGTGGAGACCATGGACAGCTCCTTCAGAGGCAGACTGAGAGACATCCCAGATGTAAAACAGAACACTACCGTAGGTCATTCATCCCCTCTGCGGCGAGAGTGTAGAACTCCTCAGTTTAACCGGTACTGGCATTATCCTGGTACACAATACCACCAATGCAAAACTCAGTATGTGTTCAATACTCGTGTAGTACCTGATGTACATCAGTGTGTCTGTGTTCCTTATGCTCCATAGTTCTGGAAACACAAGTTTACTTCTTATTCCTTGTTTTTAGTGGTTGAAGGTTACCATAGTAGTGGAGTGTGTTTATGTGTTTACCTGCAATCTTGTTACTATTTTCATCTCCCATTTCTCTAAGTGTTGGTGCTGCTGTAGCAAGTGGATTTCCCGCTGTAGGATCAATAAAGTCTACTTTATTCTAAGCTGGTCTGACACACACACATATAAGCAGGTCAAATATATTCTGAACATATAGAAGTTCTAAATATCAGCTTCATGTTGTTTTTGGTCTTTGTCTTTAATGGCATTTGCAACCATATCTCAAATGGTGGTTTCTACTTGGCTCAGCCTGACTTAGTGGTACGTTGGGCAATGTTTGCATAGCCAGCTGTTTCTGTTTGTATCCTGATACATCATACAAGCTGCGGAGCATCCCAACAACTGGAGGAATGGATGAGCAACTACCACACAGTTCAGACTGCAGTCCGATGGAAAACTGATGGTTGAAGTCCTTAAAGTCTATAAAGGTTGAACAGAAAATTAAACAGAAACTGAAGTAAAAAAAAAAAATCAGCAAAACTGTCAGGATAGAGTCCTGGAACCCCCCAAGGCACTTTACACCACAATCAGCCATTCACCCGTTCACACCCTGGTGGGGATGAGCTACCATGTAGCCACAGCTGCCCTGGGGCGAGCTGACAGAGGCACCACCGGTCCCACCACCACCAGGCAGGGTGGATTAGTGTCTTGCCCAAGGACACAACGACAGCGACAGTCTGAGCGGGGTTCAAACCTGCGACCTTCCGATTACGGGGCGAGCACTTAACTCCTGCTGCACCATCAGTCCACGAGAGTGTATTTACTGATGTGTTTGTATATTTCAGAGACACGGACAGCTTTGTGCTTCATTCTCCTGCAGCTCTTCGTGCGGTCGCCACCTCTACGCCCACGTATCTCGTCCCTTCTGTCCGTAGCTTTTACTCCTTCATTCACGGGTGAATAAACGTTCATATTTTCAGACTCTTCCGTGATGCGTTCTTCAATCTGTTCTGGGTCTGCAGTTAAATATCGTTTTACTTCTTAACGGGACAACGATGGTGCTGGGAATAAATTTACAGGAAGCGGCATGCTGACCAATCGCATGCTTGTGGTCTCCGTCACTGTTTGTGAGCCCATCAGAGAGCCCTTGTGCCGACGCATAATGGCGTTGCGTATCTTCACACCGACACAGACATAGAAGTAGAAACCAGGCTTTAACTGGTAAAGTACTCAAACTTCAAATTAAATTACTGGGAACCAAAACTAAAAATACTGCTGGTACCATTTTCTCCAGGGGTGCAGAGACTCCCCAAACACCAGTGATGGGTTCACATGACCGACCGGAGCCGGTTCCCTCTTCCAGAAGCTGGACCTGCAGCCCCATCCTGCCATGAGCTGCTAACATGCATGTACACACCGCCTGCCTCTTACTGCCATGAGACCAGGAGGGGTGGGGTTGCAGGCACCTCCCATCCCCGTGAAAGCCGGGAGAAAATGTCCGGGACAATTAAACGTGAATGGGACCTGGGATTGTGGGTGGGAACGACTCCGTGGAGGAGGAAAGAAAAGGTGCTACAGAGAGATGACATGAATGAACACCGGACAGGCACCAGCATGTGGACACATTTTACTACGATGACAATTAAAGACAGAGTGTGGACTATGCAAAGGGAAATCTTGTATCCAGCAGTAATAGTTGAAGCATTTTTTTACTTACAGAGTTTATTTTTCTTGTGTAAAATCTGTTTTTGTAGCACAATACATGAGAAGTTATAGGAAGTTGTCTGATATAATGTATATTTTTGAATTAGCCAATCAGTTTATCGTAATTTGGATGATAAATCCATTTAGGAAATAGAAATGTGAGGAGCCGTTTGGGAGCCGGTTCATTTTGGTGAGTCGAGCCGTAAGAACCGGTTCTCTTAAGGAGCCGGAGTTCCCTTCTCCCCTAAACGCTGCTACCATACATGTGTGTGTATGTAGCTACACGGGTAGACCAACCGTTTAAGCATCAACAGCTTTCCCATTACCATTCTTCCTAAACTGACATTATCCTTCTAAACAGGACATAACCCTAACCCTGACAGAAAAACCCAGGTGTTCTGTTTCTCCCTCCTGCATCAGCACGCCCATCGCAGCGTTTCCTCTGAAGGCGTGATGAAGGAACAAGCCCCTACTGAACAGCTTTCGCTGCGTCTCTTCTTGATGATCCACCTCTTCTATGGCAGCTACTCATCCACGACAGCCACTTTCTCTTTCAAGTGAAAACTGCTCTCTCTGCGTCAGAAGATCCCTGAATCTGAGCGAGCTCTTTTACTCGAGAGAACAATTAAAAACAAGGACAGCAAGCTTCAAATGTGTGTGGAAACGTAATGATTTAGACTCTGAACTTCAGCGGGACTGAGTCGGTGAAAGTGTGGATGGAGAATGTTATGGGGACAGGTTTGTCGCCCTGATTCTACTCTTCTCCTCACACCTGCTACATATCTGAAAAGGTCTCAGCTACATGTACTCATTAGTCAACCCACCTGGCCACTTTATTAGGTCTGCCTTCATGGTTAGATGCCCTTTGACTACAGGAATATCTTTATTGCCACGGTGAACAGTATAATCACATTATGAACATGTGGATTCAGAACCGCCTTAATTCTTTATGTCATAGGTCAAGTAAAAGATTTCATAACCAGTGGCTGCTCGTCCATAGGGGGCGCTAAGGCGTCATCCCACCAGTCTCACAGGAAGACGAAACAGAAGATTGAATCACAAAATTTCTAAACATCACACAGACAATAGGTGCGTTTTATAATCCACATTTCAGTGTAGTTTAAAAATGTTCTTTTACCACGACCGAATCCTCTTGTGATTCATTTCCTGTTCCTTTTGGGCGCAGCAGCCTTTACCATAGACCCACGCTATAACTGTCACATGCACGCTGGATCCTCTCCAATACAAAGAATAGGAGACCCTGTGGGTGCAGCGGTTAGGGTTAGGGTTAGGGCGACTGAAACCGGGAGGTGTTTCAGCTCAGATCAGGATCACAATTTTTTTATTGTAACAGAGATTATTACAACCATAAGCCGGCAAAGGTAAGACTGAATTTACACTTTATGAAATTATATTTGTTTGTCTTTATGTGGAAGTTGCATATATTGGTGAGTATTAAACATGTTTTAGGAACAACTTTGCTGCTACGGGTCTGTGAGACCCATCCGAATGGCAATTTGGCATCCCCTAGTGGTGATATGTTGTTCAAATAAACCATCATTTCTTTTGATGTTCCTGTAAAGAAGCAAATGGATAAGAAACATATTAGAAGAACACATGTATTAAAAAGCTGCCTTGTATCTCATAGACACCTTTCAACAGCAGGGCGTGCACATCTCAGCAGGCATGCATTTTTCTGCACACCACCTTTTAAAATACACCCCACCAAAAAGAAATGCACCAGCCACCACTGTTTACATCGTCTCTCTGGTCCTCAGAGGTTCTGTAAGAGGTCAGTGTTTCAAAATGCACAAACTTGTAGATATGGTGTGTGTGTGTGTGTGTGTGTGTGTGTGTGTGTGTGTGTGTGTGTGTGCGTGTGTACTATTAAGAAAAACTCACATGCATGTGAAATAAAGTTGTGTGAAACATGTTCAACTACAAGTCTGAACACAAGTCTACAGACCTGTTTCTGCGCATGCAGAGCTCCTCTCTTAACAGAGCAGAGCTCTCCTCTCACACATGTGAGCATCACACCGTGCCTCTAAAGACTCAAGAAAACTGACAAGAATGACTTGTAGAGATATTCATTTAGACCACAGGCCTATGACAGGTTCACTCTGTGTAATTAGGCCCTGTGGAGGAACTAGGATGTAGTGTCTTGATTAATTTTCATCTTTTTCATTATTGGGTTGATCTCTGTATTTCCCCTGACACATGTGTGCCCCAGTATGTCCCAACCTAAGCTTCTGCCAAGATTGGTCGATGCCTGTGGCTGATGTCATACTAGTATATTTCACATTTCCTTATGACTAGTTCATCTGAACCTGAAAATCATCATTTCTCAGAGTGCAAATGCAGTTTGTTTCCAGGCATTGTCTATACTATATATATATATATATATATATATATATATATATATATATATATATATATATATATATATATATATATATATATATATACTATGTATTTGTTGTTGTTGATCAAAATAAATACATTTATTATTATTTGTTATTATTATTAATATTGTACTGATACTGTCTAACTCTCAAAGCCATACTATGTACCTTTTTATATTTCTAAATCATTTTCTTCAGCCAGTATGAGCTAAAGTGACCCTGTTGGAGCTGACATACCAGCGCTGAAGTCTGCCTCCAGCACGTTTCCTGCATGTTTTAGATCATGAACACAGCTGACGTGTCTGATTTAGTGATGAGTGGCTCCTGTAGACACTAGTGAAGGCTGGGAGATGTTTCAGCTGTTAGATTAAGATGTTAAGAAGACAAACGCACAGCGAGGAGATACGTTTCACTTACAACAGTCTTACAACAGTGATTTAAGAACGGCCTCTAAGGGGTGCTAAAAGCAAGCCAAAAAGTGTGCCTCACTTTCTGAAACCGATAGATGCGGAGTCCCCTTAATAAAAACAAAAGAAAACTAAATAATTTTAGGTTGTTCACATTCTCCTATCACGCGTACTTACATTATCTGTCCAACAAAACAACCACCTCAGTTAATAAAATAAAATAAAATAAAATAATAAAATAAAAATAAAATAAAATAAAATAAAATAGGCTTTAGTATTCCCACAGTGAGGAAGACGAGGCAGCACACACACTTAGAGAACAGGATGAAATAATACAGGTAAATACACAAAGGCTTTAGGCTGTACTTGTAACCTTAAGCAATTAGAATAACTAATAAAAATAGAAAATGTAGTTTTCAAGAAGAAACTGCATAAGGGACACAGACAGACATGCACATCTGAACATTGCACTGATATATTAGCGATGCCGGTATTTTCTGATATTACATTTCAATGCCAATATCAGCCGATATTTATGTCAATAATAAAAAAAAAATACTGTTGGACTAGTTTTTAATGAGACTTGGGACAAGAAAATGCTGCTAATTTCCCAAATCACAGCTAATGTGATTACTGTTTGATTCTTGGAGCTTCATATGGCACATTTCTCTGTCGCAGCAATACAGGCTGACCCACACTGGGCTGTGAGCCAGTTCCTGTAATGTAAACCACAAAGACGAGCTACATATAGGACAGATGGCGGCGTATCTTCATTACCCTCCTGGCACACAGCCCTCAGAGGCGTACGAGTGGATATGAACAACCTGTATCACGCTGCGGCCCTACAGCGCTCCTCACAAACCCATTCATTCATTCAGATTGAGATGACATTTATTCCTCCTTTTGGGATGTGTTTGAAAGATGAATGGCTCATAAAGAGAATGGATCTTTATTAACCTTCCTGTACGTGGCCCTGTTGGTATGGACCATGTATGAATCACTGGAATGAGGTTCACAACTCCCCAGAGAGTTAATTGACCCCAACCTCATAATTGCTTCTAATTTAGCAGGAATAATAAAGTGTTAGTGTTCTATTAACTCAAAAGGGCATCTGCAGCCATTTCAGAGCTGCTGATAATGTTCTGAATAATTTCACCCGCAGAGCCGGTGAGGTAGATGGTTCAGTCGGGCTTCGCCTCGGCGAGCAGGTAGCTGGTGTGTCTGAGAGAACGGGCTTACCTTAGATGTTCATGAAACAAGAAGATGGAAGTCACAGCTTTAGTTTATGGTTTAATATAAGTGTATGGTTATGAATGTGTGTAAAGGAAGAGTAGCAGACCAGAACCAAAGAAAATAATCATCATAGCCACAAAGACAAGCGTGATGGTGAGTATTTCCTGAAGTGACCAGCCAATCAGAATGGACACTAGCCAGATGTTTTTGTGGTAAAATAAGAGATTATAAATGCCACTGGATGAAGATCTGATCATTAACACTGCTATCATGAAAACTGTACAGATGCAACACACACAAAGTGCAAACATGGATTTGTTTTTTACTGTTTCTCTTTCTTCTGATCAAACATCCTCAGAGCTCTCTGAACTAGGGCTGAACCATTCTGGTGAGTAATCTAATTACATTTTTTTTCTTTAATGTTGCAAATGCGATTTAATTAACGATTATTTTCTCAAGGGGCTGTTCTCATCTTTCAACTAATGGAAGCTGAACAAAATCTATGTAACGTGTACTGAATATAAACAAGTTTATGTGTCTACATATTTATCTACATATCATATCTACACGTTTATTTGTCTACATAAACACTCACAAGTAAATACAAAGTTTTGTGTTTGAAGGTGCGATGCAGGAGCACATCTCATGAAGGAGCACAGGTATTAGCATCACCTGTGAACATTGATTTGCAGGACAGAAGTGTGTCCCGTCTATTGGTCATTTGTGTTTTGAGTTTTGACCAGTGTTGCCAACTTAGCAGCTTTGTCACCATTTCTAACGACTTTTCAGACCCCCTTAATGACATTTTTTCAAAAAAGCACCTAGCGACAAATCTGGCGACATTTCTGACCCCCCTCAGCTACTTTGACTACAACTTTGTAGCAAATTTTACCTGCAGATTAGTGAGGCATCTGAAGCGACAGGACCGTCCTTCTGCGCATGTGCAAGCAGCATGATCACGCTACTCCCGTTGGCCAATCAAACCTTTTGTGGGTTTTCACAAGTCCATTATTTGAGATAGCCACCGGAGCTACATAAAGAGCGACCACTCCTTCCGCCATCCTGCCGCATTTCGGCAGCTGAGCTCGGCTGGCACCAGCGTCTCACTCACACATGGCTTCTCGCACCACTTGTGGTGCATTCAAGGAACATTGGGACTCTATGATGAGTTCAATAACGTAGCACATTTAAAACTTTAATAAAAAACAGAATAATACTGTAAGTCATTGGCAGGTCATTGGCAGTTTGCATGTAACGTTTCTGAATACTAAATATGACCTGCTTCTTTTTACACAAAAGTACTAAAAACAACAAAACCAAACAAAAACAAACAAACAAACAAAAAAATATATATATATATATTTTTCCTTTTAGGTCAATATATAGCACTGAATCACAACAGAAGAATACATCTCAAGGCACTTGAAAACTACAACAGAAAATTCATTTTAATTCAATCATACATACATTCCTATCAATTTAATATTTTTGTGTTTAAGAGTTCCATTCTCTTCAGACAAAATATAAATATTCCTTCCATTAATTTGTGCCATCTTTCCTTGATGTTTTAAAGGCTGCTGTTTTGTATTCTATGGAGTTTTTATTTGAATAAAATACTAAAAAATAAGTTGAATAATTTTTTTAAAATCACTTGGGTTTTATTTGATTTACTCTACAAGACCGGTGACGCCACGACATAAACGTGGTGACGTCATCACGCAAACTAGATGACGTCATTGTGTCGTATGCAAATTAGCACATGACATCATTTGGCGACATCTAGTGACTTTTGGGGGGATCTTCAGCTACTTTCAGTCAAAAACAGTTGGCAACACTGGTTTTGACGTCTTGTCCTTGCAGAGCTTCCGTAGTTCAGTTACATTCATAGCTGCTAAGTCTTACAGTTTTCTAGCTTTACTAAAATACCTGTCTGTACTTAGATTGATGGCAGTTTTTACTTTTTATCAGACTCCAAATGTGATCATTTGGCACATTCCTGATTCGTAATTTGTAAGAATGTAATCACTGATATTAGCGTTAGCATCCCTATGGGTTTTTCCATGTATATTAGCATCGTGCTAACCACTCACTGCCAGTCATATCGCAGCCTTTGCAATTAGAAAATCTCCTTTTGTCACATCGCAATTTTATTGCGTATGTAGTTAACCATTCAGCCCTACTCTGAACTCATTTCTTTTCCTGAATCTGAGAAACCCTCAGTGTTTTTGTTGTGTACTGGTGTGAAAACTCAGGTCTGCGTCTGCACAAACTGTCAGCATGCCAGCTCTCAATGGCTTTGGTTGGGTCATAGTCTTTGATGTCAAGTTAGCACACCTGGGTTTTCAGGAGATCAGATAGGGTCTCACCTTTCAGACGTGAACGCTAGTCGCTCGTTACCTGCTTCATGACTCTGAAACCTCTTTCACAGTCAGCTGTACTTGCAGGGATGGTGAGGAGAACATCAAAGAGGTAAAGGACACCAGGGCATTGACTCTGTTCACAGCAGACTGGGTTTTCTCGAGTTCCTACAGCAGCATCAGACAACAGTATGCTCTTGCAAGCAACATCTTAAATGTTCCCCTAAATTAACCATGTGAATAAAGCTAAAGTTAGCAACTACAGAGTACTTTTCTTTTCTTTTCAAACCAAACTTTGCATTTCCTCTGACAGTATACACATGTACCTCTTTCTGAAACATGGTCAAAGAATGGTCCATTCACTTGCTCACACAACCACATGATGTTGGTGACTTGGGCATTTCTAAAAGAAGCTGGATCTTCTCCAACTCCAAAGTCTTCAGGGGTGTGAGGCTTCTTCCGGCAACACTCTTCAATGGTAATTGCCCCAGAGATTTTCATTTGAAGGCTCTCCTGGTGACTTTGAGCTCCCTCGTGGTTCTTTTCCGTCTCATTTGTAAAATGATTAGTCCCCACCACAAAACTGTTTATGTTTTTTTTCTTAAGTGTACACCCGGCAAATTTTACACAACATGACAGCGTTTTCATTGTCAAACTCAAGCCAATCACCACCTGTTAACGTTAAACTTTCTTCTCATTGCATTGCTGCTCTTTCTACATTCTCATCTTCTGCTTCCTGCCTCTTCTCTCCTCCTCCAGACGTCTGTCCCAACCACCACAGGTGCCTTTGCTGTCCAGCTCTGGGATATCTTTGCCTTTGCTCTTCATCAGGTATTGCTAGCTGATACTTTCTGGCGTTTCTGGAGTCACGCTCTTGTTGTTGATTGGACCCGATTGCACGGCAGACCGAAGTGTGCCCGTGCGCTGCAGCTAATAGGTGTCTAAAACATCACCCAGCAGCTGGATTACATTAGTGTAGTGTTCATGGGAAATGTAGGACGGCCGGGACAAACGACCCAGAGCGTCTCTGACATGATTGCATGATTGCGTCATGCATCACCGGACAAACTGGCTGGCAACTTCTCATCAGTACCCGCCAAGATGATTTTTCCCCACATTTGGTGGGTGTTAATTTTCAACCCTGATCCCCATACATGTAATACTATAGTACCCCAACCACAATGCAACCATTCACCGTGTGTCTGAAGATGACTAAAGCTCATCTCTACTAGGAGGTGGATGTGCCGCACATGAAGGATAACAAAGTGAAAGCAGAAGTATTTCTGCCTGGCTGAAGGCTGAATGATGTAAACTTCTGTTTTCCCTGATACCCTTCTAGTCTCCTGACTCCTTATGTAAGTCTTTGTTTGTAGCTCTGAGGTTTCTCTTTCAGTCTGCCTACTCTGACTCTGGATCAGCTCTTTTTAATCTCACGGTCTCCTTTCTTGTGTACCTCATGGGGCTTGTAAAGCTGTGAGTCCAATTTGATCCACTCTGTTTCCTCCTTTTATTACCCTCTCTCCTGGCTTCCACTGGACCTGTCTCTGAGCCTCCTCCTCCTCTTCATCACACTATCTAGACCCGTGGTAATAACCCAGCCTGTGGACAACAAATCAACTCTTCAGCTCTAAAGGCCCGCTGTGATGCACGGTGGCCTTATGCTCGAGAGCAAATAGCAGGAAATGATAGCGCCGGGGGCTGGGAACTGCGTGGTGGCGCGGTGCTGCACCAGAGCGGCAAGACAAGCGGCACAGTCTCAAGCCTGCTGCTTCACATGGAACACGATGGTGTTTCTTCTGCTACTTCTGGCAGAACGTTTGATGTAAACTAAAAACTTGATTGTGCTGTTTTTGTCTTTTAGCATCTCCAAGACAGATTTGACTTCGGTCAGGACAGGACTACAGAAAGAAGTCCCATAGAGAGTAACTAACCCTAACCCTGTAATGCTTTACCTGGTGAGCAGCAGCATCTGTTTTCTTTCTTTAATCTTGCAGCAGAACTTCGTGTCACTGTAACTCTGGAAGCCCTAAACCTTCATGGATGAGAAGTTAAAGTTAATGTAGTTGTCAGAAACTTTGTTTTGTAGTGTTTCAGCATCATTAGCTTTTTATCGTTGTCCCCCTGTGTTTATGTGCTTGATTTTAACGTTTAGATCATCAGTTCTGCTTGTCACATATTTTATGGTAAAAGTGTTTTTAGATTTTCTGATGTAGCCTCCATTTACAATCATTGCTTCACTTATTTCCGTAACTAACACCTCTGGACTTCATTTAAAGCAAGTATAATCGGCTTTTCCACTCTTCCATGAGGCTTGACACGTTTCCTGGTTGAGAGCGTCTCAGCGGTGGTGTGTTGTCGCTGGCCAGCTCCTTCAGAATCACAGCAGTTTGCAAAGATGTGTGCCAGTGTGTCCTCCCTGAGCTGGACTGTGAGGAGCTGGCCCAGACGTGGAGTTGGGATATTTCCTCGAAGCGGTCGCCAGCTAAGCTCATGTGTTTCTTTGACCGACAGCATGCTTTGATCGGAGCTTGGTTACAGCGCTGACTAATTAAGAGAATCCTCACAGGGCCAGGCCAGAGGTGAGGGAGCTGGAGGAACGGACTGGTGGAGTTACACAGTGGCCATCTGCACCATGAATCAAAACAATTTGCCCCATGTGAGCTTCCACAGTTCATTAACTGCTGGGGCTGGATCCAAGCATCTGTCTGTGGGCCCGAAGCAAAGACCTCATTTAGTGACAGTTACCACTGATGCTGTTTGAATATGTAACCTGATCGTTTCAGGGTTTCTGTGGACGGTTGATACATAAATATGAGCTTCTGGGTTCTGAACCAGAGGCCTTCACTGACCCTGACGCCACAGAGGAGATTCTGGAAGGACTTGGTAGACTTGATGAAAGGCTACTTCATACGATACGCCCTAACTCATCCCAGAGGTGTTCCGATGGCTTCAGGGCAGAAGTCAGGTTCACCCACTATAAACGCATCCGTCCACTCACTGTAAGAACGCTCGAATGCACTGCTGTCCCCATGCTTTTGGGCAGAGAGGCATAAGCATGGCCAACAGGCAGCTAAGAATGAGGTCCATGGATTTAAGCTAAAACATCATTTCCTGTCTGTGCACTACTGTGATTTAGATTGTTCTCAAACTTTTTTCAGAGAAACCAACATTCCCAGGTTCCTGCTACAAACATTTCCCTCCGAAGCACCGCTGATGCAGGGCTTAGGTGGAGAGGCAGAAACAGAAACATGCTGGGTCCAAAACCCAGAGGTCCATGCATCCGAACCATCCTGTGTGAAGGATCATTAGAGGACCCAGAGGTTCTGTTTCAGCCATTGTTCTGATCCCACGTTCACTGATTCTGCCGCTGGCCTCCCATGAGGCCTGCATGTTATGGTTGCAGGTGTTATAGTTATGAACGTTGGCAGGTTGTACTCTTCTCAAGTTTATACTGAAC
The DNA here is from genome assembly GCA_006942095.1 of Nothobranchius kuhntae. NCBI lineage: Eukaryota > Metazoa > Chordata > Actinopteri > Cyprinodontiformes > Nothobranchiidae > Nothobranchius > Nothobranchius kuhntae. The sequence continues at coordinate 1,106,127 of SSNQ01034747.1, forward strand.
TTTACATCAGGTGGAAGAAGAAGGTCATTGACTTTAACATCAACCTAAAACTACAACCTGGTTCCAAAATTATTCTAATCTATCCTCATTTTCATAAATCAGATCAAAGCCAACACTGAGGAGCTTTGGTCTGAATCCACCTTATGACCCAGAAGCTCGGAGAACCTCCTTCAGCAACAAGAACTTCTGCCTGACTTCATCCTGGTTCTGGAGGAGCTCTGCTCCTCTCCTCTCTGCATTAGACTCTAGAAGATTTTGGTCTGGTGGACTCAAACGACCTCTGAAAATGGTCAGATGCACTGGTTTTCTCCTAACACAGCTGTGCTTTATGGGTAAACTTATTTACTTCAGTGGAATAATGACATGTGAGACCACTCAGCTATACAAACCAGAGACCTGCTGCCATGTGGTTGTTAGAGAGAGAGAGAAGGTTTTCCAAACCAGCCAGTCTCAATAAGTCCTCATTACCCCGAACCCTAAACCCGAACCCAACACCCCTAACTGTCCCGTGAGGCTCATTAAAACAGAGGTAGAGCTCTTGGGCTTTGCAGGTTTTCCTGGTTACACCAGAATAATCAGACAATACATAAAACATAAAAAGTTGAACTAAAAGTGTTTATTTTTCTTTCTTAAGTGTATAAGTTGTTTCACCTTGTGTATGTTTGAGACAAAGATGGAGACGGAATAAAGGATTGTTCATTTATATGCTGCTCAGGTTCCATCTGCTGGTTCTGTTGGTCCAAACCAAGGGGCCATTTTGGACTGAACTTTATGAAGCCAACACGGAAGTGGCAAAAATTGCAGTTCCACCCTCATCCACTAGGGGCTGGCTCCAGAAGTGAGCAAATCCTCATTGACTCCCATGTTAAGCCTGATTTATGCTTCTCCGTCTGCGTCAGTGCGGAGACACGCAACGCCATTATCCGTCCTTGTGTAGGGCACGCAAGTACGTACGGAGTCGAGCCCACTTTTTTAAACATCCGTCGAACGAGACAGATTACGCAAGCTTGTGATTGGTCAGGACACCGCGGTTGTTTACAGCGCCGCCATTGCAAAGAGAGCCGAGGATAACTAGCGGCAGACACGGAGAAGCTTGAAGAATATCTCGCGAAAAAACTCTAAAAACATGAATGTTTAATTCTCCCGTGACTGGAGGAGTGAAAAGATGCACAGCAAGCGTTTTATTTGTGGACGGAAATGACAGGAAACGTGAGTTTAGAGGTGGGGAGCGCATGAAGCGGTGGGAGAATGAGAGACAAATATGTCCGTGTTAAAAGTCTCTTATATACACAAAAAACACAATATAAACACACAATCTTGGACTGATACATGACAGGATACCACAGAACAGCGCTACGCCCTCTGTTGTCCTGCCGAGGAATTGCTTTGCAACACTCTCCAGGAGACGGAGAAGTATGAGAGCAAAACGCTTCCGTCAATCCGTGCGTGTCTGTCCCTTGCGGAGCTGACGGAGAAGCATGAACCAGGCTTTAGAAAGGGCAGTCTCACGGCAGAAATAAACTTGTTTACAGCCTGTTTCAAAAACCCTTTGATGTTAACAGATCTAGTTTACGTTCATGACAACTCTATGGGGGGTTTTGTTAATCTTCTGTTTAGGTGTAACTAGATGCTTAAAATTCTTAATAATTCATGAGGATCAGAGCCACGTGGGGCGACTTCCTCAGTCCCACTGGCACATCTTCCAGTGAGGAAGTAGAGTCTGGAAACTTCTGGTTGGACTCTCCAATCTCTGGGTCTGAGGCCACTGAGGAGTTCAAACAACTCCTCAGTGGCAAGGCCCCAGAAATGGATGAGGCAGACTGGGGTGGTGGTCCGGGGGACCGCAGGGTGTGTTCCAACTACAGGGGGATAACACTCCTGAGCCTCCCTGGTAAGGTCTATTCAGGGTTTCTGGAGAGGAGGGTCCGTCTGACTTTTTGACCTCAGATTCAGGAGGAGACATGTTGTTTTTGTCCTGGCCGTGGAACACTGGACCAGCTCTGTACCGTTAGGGGGTCTTGGAAGGTGCGTGGGAGTCCATCCAACCATGCTACATGTGTTTTGTGAATATGGAGAAGGCGTTCGACCGTGTCCCTTGAGGGTCTCTTTGGGGGTACTCTGGGAGTATAGGGTACCAGGCCCTCTGATACGGGCTGTTAAGTCCCTGTATGACCGATGTCTGATCTTGGTCTGCATTGCCGGCAGTAAGTTGGGCTTGTTTCCAGTTAGAGTTGGACTCCGCCAAGGCTGTCCTATGTCATCGACTCTGTTCATAACCTTTATGGACAGGATTTCTAGGTGCAGCGAAGGCAGTACAAGTGATAATGCTGCTGGAATTCATAATTGCATCCTTCTCAGCAGCAGCACTGCAGGTGCTCTCACGTCCAAAATGTGCGTAAGCCAGGTCCTTAGTCCGCTTAAAGTTGCACACATTTTTTTGCTACGTTTTCTTTCATAAAAGAAAAGTTTTTGTGGAAAGTTGCTTACGCAGTTTTCTGACCCCGTTTTGTGTGTAAGCAAGCTTTATGAATGAGACCCCTGGTCTCTGCTTTTTGCAGATGATGTGGTCCTGTTGGCTTCATCAGAGTGGATGAGTTTAACTCATTCACTGCCATTGATGACTAAAGTCGTCATTTTAGATCCAACCGTTCACTGCCAATGACGACTAAAGTTGTCATTTGCATTTTTTTACTGTTTGAGCATCGGAACGAGCCCCCCCGCGCTGAGAGAACAAACATCTCAGCCCTGAAGCCGATCTTCATCCGTATACGTCACGTGATCAGGAAGCAGACCATCAATGTGTTAGGAGATCGTTTGGGGCCGTTCGTGTAAAAAAAAGTGAGGCGCGAACTGGAAAAGCGTCTGCCGATCACAATTCGACAACAGATTATGAAAGAACGGATAACGCTCGAAACACACGGATTCTTCCTGATGCAAGAGGTGAGTCTCCTCTTTGTTTTGGTGTCGACATCATGCTAGCGCGCAACGTTCCGTGACTCTTAAAAAACAGTAAAAACGGTGAGAAACGCTGGCAGCGAAGGCCGTTAGCGATCAGGAAACGGCTGGCAGTGGATGAGTTAAGTATCTCAGGGTCTTGTTCATGAGTGAGAGAAAACTGGAGCGCGACATCGCGGGAGAGTTGACAACGGTGGACTCACGGATATTTGACTGCGGTGGAGCAGCGAAGCACAATAGCCCCCGCTATCATCGATATGTAGCTCTAGTTTCTTTTCCCAGCAGCCCCGCCCGGCTACAATCACAGCAGTATGAGGCTTTGCTTGTCCCGGTCCATATTAGAACTCCACAGGCGACCAGCATGACTACCATCTCGCACTGGACGTGACGAGATATGTTACACGGTCAAAATGTCAGTGGTAGGAGCCTCCTATTGGGCCTCACACGGTGCAATGGGCGGGCTAAGTCCATCCTTTTCATATGTCGATTGTCCAAACTGACCACACACATCTTTGTCCCCTTGGAAGCAGGACCTTGGCTTCTTGACAAACAGTCTTAAGTTACACTTAACAGTTCTGAATACCAGCAGCAGAAACATCTCCATGATGACTTTGTGGATTGATAAATCTTCTTTATCTCAAGTTCTCAGTCTTACCTACCTGCCTCTCCTTTCTGCTTTGCATTCTGACAAACACTTGAAGTTAATAATGGAAACTCTTTTGCATCTTAGAAAACACCGTGGTTGCTTTGACTCTAGAAAATGTCTGCTTGTACGTTACGGATCATTGACGACATTCTGCTCACTGTGGCTGAACAAATTAACTTGTCCACGGCTCGCTCAAAGTGAGGAGGAACACAGCACTCCATGACTGCAGGTTCCTGTGCAAAAGAGTAAAAGTAGAAAATGGGAGATATGATCATTTACATTTCATTTGTGTTTATGTTCAGCCCATTAAAACTCTGCAGAGCATCACTGTGGATGGAGCACAGACCTGCCTCTATGAATGACAAACAGTTGAGTTTTAGTCTGCTCCCTAATGAAAGCCTCTAAACATCTAAACTGTTTGTGGCATAATTGTAGTTTAAGCTGTTTGAAGCATCAATAATAATTAAACTCTTTATGGACAAGAACGTGTTTTAGGCCTTTTCCTGTCATCCCACCTGTTCCTCTTCTCTTCAGAACATTAAAACATGCAGAGTTGTAAAGATTTGTAAAAAATGTTATGATCCAAATGTTAATATGAATAATTCTTCTTGCTTTACCAAAACAGTAATATAAATAACCCTGACACCTCAGTGCTTGTGCTTTAGTGTCTAACGGAGAGACACTGACATGACACCAAGCTGCTGTCAGTCAGAACAACTCCACATGGTTAGACGTCACTACGGTATTTATATTAGTTCAGCAGGAATAATCTGCAGTGCCTCCACACGTTCTCCGATTCATGTCTGATGTCGCTTCTAGAGGCCAACCGATATGGTTTTCCTAAGGTCGACACACACACACACACATATATATATATATATATATATAAATATATATATATATATATATATATAGAGAGAGAGAGAGAGAGAGAGAGAGAGAGAGAGAGAGAGAGAGACAGACAGACAGACAGACAGACAGACAGACAGACAGACAGACAGACAGACAGACAGACAGACAGACAGACAGATAGATAGATAGATAGATAGATAGATAGATAGATAGATAGATAGATAGATAGATAGATAGATAGATAGATAGATAGATAGATAGATAGATAGATAGATAGATAGATAGATAGATAGATAGATAGATAGATAGATAGATAGATAGATAGATAGATAGATAGATAGATAGATAGATAGATAGATAGATAGATACATTTTAGCAGCACATTGATTGTGAAAGACAACTGAACACTCACTGTGTGCAATATAAATTAAATAAATCTCTTAATATTTACTGAACTTCAAATCTAAAACAAACTAAACATTTTTTAAAAACTGTGTGTTGGGGTCTTTCAGGTCCTTTCTTCAGTCTAGTAGTAGCCACACAGGTGCCTGATTTATTTATTTTTTATCGGCTCTCAACAATAATTCCGGCCGATGTAGGAAAAAAATGTAATGTATCGGTCGGCCTCTAGCTGCTTCAGTTTCTCATGTCTGGATCTTACACCACTGGTAGAGGAGTTTAAATGCTCCAACTCATCCACTAGCTTCTTTCACACTCCAGCTGATTCAGCAGCAGCTGACAAAGTCCTGCCAGGACGTCCGTGGTCGTTGATGCCGTTGGTATCGTAGAACCAAAGAAGTGTGGAGCAGAGCTCACCATCTTTAACACAGAGCAACACACACATTCATGAAACCAACATCTCTTTTATTCCTTTTGGTTTGCTGTTATTGCCTTTGTGGAAAAATACAGTTTATTATGAGAACTGGTTTGCCTTTTCATCTCCTTGGAGATTAACACACCTGTTTACGTTTCACATTCCACAGAACCGGCTGCGTGGCGTCATCCTGACGTTATGGGTTGGAGTAGGGTTAACCCTAACACCTGCTCTGTTGGAGTGCCCTTCAGCAACAGTAAAAGAGTTTTCTCTGACCTCTAATTTACGCGCAGCAACATGTTTTGTGGAAAATCCATTTCTACACACCGGCTCCTGTGAGCCCCATCAGGAAGTGCTCTTAAAAACAAGCAGCTGATAAGTTCCCACGCAGGAAGAGAAGAAGAAGAACAAGAAGAAGAAGAAGAAGTGAAATGGAGACAGATTGAGGCAAATGATCCGACCAGCCAGCATTAGCACTGACCTTTCTCAGCGGATGGGCAGAAGCAGCCGGGCCGCTGCAGAGACCGCTGCTACTCCACTAAATGCTAACATGTCACAACCCATCTCATCAAATCCCTAATCCAACCTTTCTCCTGCCCCGGTAGGCTGTGGGTGTAAGAAGCAATGTCTCTGTAGCACAAAAAGGCCAACATACCAGCGTGTGTGTGTGTGTGTGTGTGTGTGTGTACTACACTCAAGTATAGAAAGTGAAAGGATATGAAATAGTATCTCCAAAGAATTGTGGCATTTGGAAAAACAACAAGAGAAAGAGAGGAAGTTGTGCTCCTGCCTGCAGGAGTTTACTCCTCCTGTTTTGGTTCAGCTCTACATATTACAAACTTAAAGTGATAAAACCTCCTGAGGCAGAATCACATGAGCCAGCAGAACACCTCTTATGGCTAAACTCCTAGAGAACAGCAGGATGGGACTGGGAGAGAGGGATTAGCCTCTTGGCTCTGGTGGCTTATTTCATTTTCTCTGGTGTAAATCTGTTCCTATCAACGTGTGACCAGCCGGTCCCTGACCCAACTGCTCCCTGGCTAAGTGGCTAACACGTAGCCTCTGTTTTATTCAGCAAGAATAATTACAAAATGGCACCAAGCAAGGGGCAGCCATGGCCAGTTAACAATAGCAGGAGCCGTGTCTAATTGCACAAAGCAGTTTTTAGCATTTGGCTAAAAAGTCTTATCGTCTTAGTTGCTGAATGTTGAAACAGCTCTTTTCTCAGAGGTTTGGAGTTTGTTTTACTCCCATCTCAGCTGCCTGTTTATTTCTTAAAAGTTGTGTTTCCACCACACACACCTCTTTCAGGGACCTGGGTGTTTAGCTGACATTTGTTTTAAATGCAGACAAGATAACACGGCAGACATTACCTGTCAGACTCAGCATTAAAAAAGTAGAAATGCAGCTTAACTACACTTCTATAAATATGACCTGGGTTTATTGGTTAAGGACTTTTGTCATAAATAATTACAGAAAATCCAAATCCTCTCCTCCAGACAGTGAAGAACTGTATTCTGCATACGTCGCTCCAACACTGCTGCTAGGATTGTGAATGCCTGTATTTTGTTTACTTTCAGGCCTCGCTCACAAAACCCTCCATAAGCTCCAGTTGGTTCAAAATTCTGCAGCACGTGAAAATAAAAAAAACTCTCTTTTCTCATCTTAACACTTCCAACCTCGAACAGCTCCACTGGCTTCCAGTGCAAGCCAGGAGCTATTTTAAAATTCCCCTGCTCACCTCATCCATGATCTCGTCCCTCATTGCCTAACAGATCTCCTCCACGTCGTCCCGTTCCCTCAGATCCTCCCCATCCATTCATCTCTCTGTGCCCCCTGTTCGCCTCAGCACCATGGGGAGTAGAGCCCTCTGTCTCCCAAACTCTGGAAGTCCCTTCTCTCTCACATCAGGAAGATGAACTCACTCAATTCAAAAACCAACTCAAATTCACCTCTTCAAAACCACCTATCTACTTAGAATTTTGAAGTACCTTATTTATTTTTCTTGTTAATTTGCTTTCCTTGTTTTATGTTGTCCTTATGTCTACTTAAGTTCTTATTTAATGTATTGTTTTTATCCTAAACAGTGACATTGGGTGTATAGAAAGGTGCTTTTAAATAAAATGTATTATTATTATTATTATTAATATTTAGTAAGGATTATACCCTGGTCCTCTTGCCTCAGCTTGTTCTACTGTTGACCACTGCATAAGGACCAATAGACCCAGAGAGCTGGGGGAGTCAGTTTCTACACTGGACTGGTTTACATTTTATCTGATGACAAGGGTTTCAGTGAAAATTTCATTTAGCGTTCTTGCGCAACTGGGCACATGACCTATGGGGTTCCTCAAGAAGCTGCGTTGGGGCCCAATCTGATTACACAGTCTACCTTTGGGTAGAGCACACAGAGAAATTTCCACACATGCATAAGAACATGTGTATCCCAAGACCTTTGAAGACCAAATACTCATGGAAGTAGAGCACAGGTAGACAATACAGGTGGGAGTTTTTTCAAACTTGTCAGAGGGCGTTTTTATTAATGTTTAGAGCAAAGTGTTGTTGTTTTTCAATTGTGGGAATAGAGAGCATAACAGCATTCATATAATCAATACCCATGTCTATACACATTATTCTGCAGCACAGATGTCTACAAAGAAAAAATTCTCGTTTTGCTATCACTTTTTGTAATGGCACAAGGGTACACACAATGGCCAAACTCCAGGCCACTTGGCAGAGGGTGATTCACAGCTATTGGAAATCATAGCAGATGAGAGCCTTTTCATCAGGTTATCGTGTGTCTCAAAAGACGTGAAATTGACTTCAGATGAAAAGGCGAGTTTGAAGAAGAAAGAGAATTCTAGACAACAATGAGGAAATTCAATAGGCAGAGCAGGCATCAGCAGTCTCCATCTTCCTCTCACTTAAAGTGAGGAGTCCTGACGGTGGTAAAGCCCAGTGACATTGTTTCTGAGTAGCAGAATTACTATAAAGTTTTAAGGTTATCACGTCAGACTGTCACAAAGTTTACAGTTATTATCACTGAGATGCACAAGAATACCTGAAAGAAAAGACAAAGGTTGGTGGTATTTGGCCCTGGGCTTGAGCAACGACAATGTTTGTACTTTTATACTTAGCTGCTTGATTAGATTAAGCTATTTTAAACTGAGCAGTTAGGGGAACACATGGATAGGTTTACTTCTAAAACAACTTGGACATGGGTACAACAATTAGAACAAAAGTCCATCCTCTTTCAGTTCCAGGGTTAATCTTAGCAGGACATGATGCAGACCGGGTCTTGATTAGCTCCTAAAACGACTCAGATCTAACCTGAAGTGAATGAAAACACACAGCATGACATCAGGTTAGCAATCAATGAATAAAGCAAAGCCCAGACTGGAAACTCTGTGTGTGAAAAGCTAAGTCCACACAGGCTCCCATGGCAGTTTGAACCTGGAGTTCATAAGTCTTTCATGCTAATGGAATAATTTTGGCCCCTCCATTTTACAGCATTGCTTCAGGTCATTGGAGTTTGTATCCATTCATTTCTGTATAGCTATCTTGAAATATATGAAAAGCAGTTGGAGCAAGATACTTTTGAAAATCCATTATCCCTATCCCGTAAGCCATGCCTCCAGAATACAAGTGACACAGTCTGCTCTGAGTTAACCTCTGTTTGGAGCTGAGTCTTTCTGTCTGCAGGTGGGCA
>SSNQ01034747.1:1132919-1145139 GCA_006942095.1 Nothobranchius kuhntae
TAGCTCTCCCTTGCCCTTCCTCCAACATGCCTCCATCTAAAAGGCTAGGTTATCCAGAGTAATCTCTGTAGCTATGCTGCTATTGGCTTAGACTGCTGGAGGATACACTGATCACTTTCCACACTCGACTATTTTCTTTTACAATCAGGGGCCTCATTTATCAAGCTTGCTTACGCACAAAACGGGGTCGGAAAACTGCGTAAGCAACTTTCCACGCAAACTTTGGGATTTATGAAAGAAAACTTAGCGGAAAAATGTGTGCAACTTTAAGTTGACTAAGGACCTGGCTTACACACATTTTGGACATGGAGAGCACCTGCAGTGCTGCTGCTGAGAAGGATAAAATTATGAAATCCTGCAGCATTATCACTTGTACTGCTTCGTTTTCACACAGCAAAAGACCCCCCACACGCACACACACGCTCGCACACACACACACATGTGCGTGCACACTCACACCCACGCGCGCGCACACACACACACACACACACACAGCCTGAAGCGCAGAATTCGGAATGCAGAATATCAGCAGGGGGACAGATTGAGACAGAATGTCATGCGTCTGTGACAGTGTGTGTCCTGTCACTGTGACCCGATTGATGAGGCGCCCTGGCTACTTGGACAGGGGAGATCTCCGTTTGGTTGACTGGTTAGAGCACATGACTTTCACCTGGGAGTCTGGGGATTGAATCCCGATTGGACCATTTTGTTATATCTGCCACAGATCTCTCTGAAGAATTCACAACATTGACGGCTTCAGCAACTCTGTGCCAATTTGTGGATTTTCTCTAATTTGTTTTGCAAAAGCACTTCCTTTCATTTCTCCACCTCACCCACAGGTACCTCAGTTTCTGCTTCGGTGAAATAGCGCTTCCTTGATCTGCGGTCATGATTCAAATGCTGCAAAAGCCGGCTTATGTATATGCATGAGATCCACAGGGCACTTTGCATTGACTATTTATGGCAGTAAGTGGGCGTGATGAGGGTGGGATGTGACTAAAATGCAGCTGAGAATCATTCTCGCTAGTCTCTGATTTATAAAGTGGAGATTGCGTGCAGCTGCGCGTACTCCATGTTTGATAGATCACAAACCTGCTTGGCGTAATACATTTTTTTGCTGAGCTTAAAGAGCAAGTCACCCCCAAAATAAACTTTTTTTTTTGCTGATAAACTAAATAAACGAGTGTCTAATTGTGCTGCAGACATGTGTCATCAATAATTTGGCACTTCAGTGCATCTTAGTTAAAATTTAAATATTCTGCCTAAAACTGGCAGTGTTGTGCCGTTGTCAGGTAAAAACTCTGCACTGTATTTTAATTTAAATCTGCCACCGATATTGGCTAAGAGGTATGCTATGATGTAAACTGGTACATTATGATGTCACAATGCTGTCGTGAGCCTGTGTGTGTGTATTTGTTAGCGGCTCCGCCTTCTCGGTCTGCCAGGCAACAGCATTTGTTGCATTTTTCAAACATGAAGTGGGAGTGGAGTTAGACTCTGGTAGGGGTTGACTTGCTCTTTAAGTACGGTTTTCGTAAGGATTCTACGCAATGTTTGATAAATGAGACCCCTGCTCTTTAACTGTATTATTTTCTGCTATTTCAGCTGTTAACTTTATTTTTTTCTCTAAGTGTTTTTCTCCCCAGAAGAAGCTACGATGATGCTCTGCTGAGCTGTGGTGGCCTCATGGAGGGAGCCATCGGCTCAAATACTGCTGCTAACCACTTAAACATTCTCCCTCTCCTGATAATAACATTTTACTCTCTTTGACATTGAATGTGCTACTACTAGTTTACCCGTTTAATTATAGATTCACTAGGATAAATACAATAAAGTTTATCTCTCACTAAATAGAGTATTTACTAAGAAATCACAATGCAATCATAGACACATTGCTTGGTGTGTGTGTGTGTGTGTGTGTGTGTGTGTGTGTGTGTGTGTGTGTGTGTGTGTGTGTGTGTGTGTGTGTGTGTGTGTGTGTGTGTGTGTGTGTGTGTGTGTGTGTGTGCTCTGTCTTCTCCATCCCCAGTGAGTCGTGGTGGATGGCTGCTCATACTGAGCCAGGATTCTCTGGAGGTTTCTTCCTGTTAAAAGGGAGTTTTCCTCTCCACTGTCGCTGCATGCTTGCTTAATATGAGGATTGCTGTAAAGACACTGACACTAGTCAGTGACTCGATGCATCCTGCTGGGTTCCTTATACCGGAAACGTGTTACTGATTGGCTTAATGAACTCACCTGTGTTGGATTGTTTACTGTGTGAAGGTCATTGAGACGACTCTGGTCCTGATTTGGCGCTTTAGAAATAAACTAGAATTGAATTGAATTGAATTGAATTGAATTGAATAAAGATAAATAAGGTGTGTGTAGACTCTGTGTATTACATGTAAATAAACACTACAGATGGTTTTACAGACACACAAAATGTTCTGCTGGGAAAATGTGTCATTACTCCTTTTCAGTGCATATGGCAGCCGTGCAAATGAGCTTTAATGTAGTCATCGCTGCTGGCAATGCAAATGGGATTCTCAGCTTCATCGCTTTTCAGACATGGTGTACTTTCAGTCTGAACACATGGTGAGGGGAACGGGAGTCTGAAGGAGCGTTTGCAACTTCCCTACTTCAATTCCATTTCCTTCCTTTTATTTTAAACCTGCAGCGTCTGAAGGAAGAGGAAGCATTATCCGAAAATGGTAAGAATGACTTCATTGGAAGTTCTACAGCATCTTGACTTTTTGGGCACGGCTTCTTCTGAGGAACCCGATTTGATGGGATTTTCATGCATTCCAGTTATTTTTTAATATTTATGTGGACGTTAATATTTTATTGAAAATAATAAGATGTTTCATTTATTGCTGCAACTTATTAAAAAGATATAGACGCACAGCCTGGTTGCTGGAATTCCAAGTTGACTCAGTCACAGTCAACGAGTCACTGAGCTGTTGGGGGACAAGCCCTACAGGTCGGTGTCAAAAGCTGAAGCATCTGGAGACGCTGGTGAGTCACACCTGTGCTCCACCTGTTACCAAGCTTTCCTTTTGCCTGTCTTCCATGACAGTCGTGTCGTGGATGAATCATGTCACAAGTGCCCTGTACGTTATTGATTCCAACTAAAATGTTTATATTTTCATCACGTCTGTATGTCGCCACCAGACTGGGCCCAGAGCGAGTCCCACTGTGACTGGACAACCCGTTTCCTTGAACAAGGTAGAAACCACCTGTCAGTGTATTCTCACCGTGAACAGGAAGCTCATGTTCTTTTCTCTATTTCCTGCTCCTGCTCCAGGTCTCCAGAGCAGCGAGGCCTTGACCGCCACAGCCCTCTGGCAGATCAGCTGCTGGGGCTTTCAAGCTGCCCTCCAAAGCCCTGACCCCGGGGGCTTAACCCTTTGGGCGCCAGAGTCTTCTCAAGAAAATATTTAATGTTGAGATGAGAACTTCAAAAGGTTGTAGCGTGAAAATGTTCCGAGGTAAAGGTAAATTGTCAATGAGAAAAATCTTCAGTAGGACCCAAAGTTTGTGTTGGGAGCAAATTCACTCATCTAATTTGCATACTATGACGTTACCAGGCTCCCATATTGGAAAGCCTAATTTTTATCTTTTTTATTGAATGTAATGATCATTTGATGCAAGGGAAAGAAGATTCTGACTTCTGTAATGCATCTAACCCTGTTTCTACATTGACACTACGTCTGTCACATTAGATTGTCTTAACCATCATTTCTACATCCAACGTGTCCCAGACACGGTGAAACAGACTTCAAACCCAACGTTTGGAGCTCCACACACCTTACTCTTGTGCAGCGCCACCTGTCTGATGCTGCGCGCTGCAGCAGCGTCCATCCAATCGGTGGTCCACACTTTCATCACTTCAAGGCTGGATTACTCCAACTCCTGCTTATATGGCATCAGTAAAGCAGCTCTTTCTAGACTTCAGCTGGTCCAGAATTCAGCAGCTAGGTTGCTGACTGGAGCTTACAGAAGACAACACATTTCTCCAATTCTGAAATCTCTCCACTGGTTGCCCGTGCAGTTCAGGATAAACTTCAAAATTACGCTTCTGACTTACAAATCCTTGAACCATCAAGCTCCTCCATATCTGTGTGAACTTGTCCATTACTACAACCCGCCGTGTGCTCTCAGGTCTGAAGATAAGCTCCTCCTAGCTGTTCTGAATGCACGTTTAAAAAGCCGTGGAGAGAGGGCTTTCTCTGTCTGTGCACCGAAGCTGTGGAACGCATTACCACTGCTAGTGAGGCTAGCACCAACAGCTAGCATTTTTAAATCACGCCTGAAAACTCACTACTTCAACCTAGCTTATACCACATAATTATGAACCTCACTTACATCAGCACTGTTTAAAAATGGACTCCACAATTATCGACTTCCGTACTATTGAGGTTCTTTTTTTAAATGTTTTTCAAATTTTTTATTCTCCCTGTGTCTTATTGATCTTTAGCTGTTATTTTGGGGAATTTTGTTGTATTTCCTTTTATCTTTTATCTGTGTTCGACATGTTTGTATAACGCCGGTTTAATTAACTAACATTTTTAGTGTACAGCGCCTTGTTTGGTTGTAATGCCTTGTGAATGCACTTTATAAATAAAATTGGATTGGATCTTTCTGGCTGGATGAGTGAATTTCTTCATCAGAGAGGCAACATTCTGCTTTATAATCAGAGTCAGACCAGACAGAGACCTGAATTCATTCATTCATGTAGATATTTAATTGCAAATCCAAGGTTGAGCTATCCATGGGCACCGTGACCATGGACAGGAAGACAGAAGTAAAGAACGGCACACTCAGGAGATGTTTTTAGTTATGTAATACTGTCGCTGTGGATGTTGCCAGGAGCAGCTCGAGCTCCAGAACTGGATCTTCTTCATTCTAAACAAACTGTAAACAAGTGTTCATGTTTGTTATGTAGCAGTAAGTAAAGTTTACAGCTTTTATAGCAGGTGGGACGAAGGAAGGTGCATGTACATGCTTTCATCTTTACATTCGGAGTTTCCCTCTGTGCCTCATATGAAGCGCACACGGCTTTGAGTTGACATGTCGACGCTAACAGAGGAAGTCTTGTCTCTGTGCTGACGTCTGGAGCTCGGGCTTCATTCTGACAGCAGCTGTGTCCCACTGCTCCTCCGCACGTGAGGTTGGATATGAGCTCATGTTCCCGTCCACACTCAGAAGGCTGTATATGTTGTGCCCTTATTAAAGCTGCCTCCAAGCCCTGTCTGGAAATAAAACTTCCTGTGAGTTTGAGCAGCTCGGTCTGTCGGCAGCGGGCTTGTGCCTGTGTGTCAGATACTGTGGTGTTAGCCCAAGTTACTAAAATAGCTTTCCTTTATCCCTCAGGTTTCTGTGGCTGTCACCATACCTTATATCACTTGGGCCAGGAAGCAGGAAGTAAAACAGAAGAGAAGGGACTAAAGGAATAGAAATGACAACTGAGGAAGGGTTTTAAAAAACAAGCTTAAAAGTAAACAAGAGACAAAATACAAATAAAACTTACAGACAATCTAAATCTTCTGGGTTTTCCTGGAGTGAAGTAACCTCTGGAACGTTTCCTCCACAGATCGGAGGTCTAACACTGTCATCACCTCCTGTGTTCTGCTCGGGGGCTGAAATAGTGACAAAAATGGACGCACAGCGTCTAAAGCTGTCACGGCCACCAGCCTGGCCTTTGGATGCAGGAGCCAGGATCACCCAGCCCTGGTGATCAGCCCGACACCGTCCCTCTTCCTTTCCTCCAGGCTGCTGAGGAGCACAGCTGCCCCGAATCCCTCTGACGACCCACACCTGGGATAAAAAGGCTGCCTTCAGCGGTCTGGGAGGCAGCAGTGCAGGGTTCTGCTGTCCTCCAGGTGCCAACCCCTTTGATTAGATGACTTTTAACTTTTATAGTTTTAACTCTGTGTGATCCAAATGGATCTTTTGTTCTTGTAAACTTGGTTGACTCGGTTTTAAGGTTAACCCTGTTTTGGTTTTTAGACTTTTATCAACTTCAATGTGTTTTAAAACACCTTCAGTTAAAGTTTTAACCAGGTGTTTTATATAGTTGATAAGTTGTCTTTTAACTGTTAACCTTATAGAGAATTTTTCGTTTTGCATTATTTTAATGAAGCTCTTCATCTGTTTGCTTGCTTGTTTTAAAACTTTTATGGCAATTAAACCCATTTTTAATCCACTGCCATGTTTCTTATGTTACCCTCTCCTTCACATTTTAACAGCACATGTCGGGGTTGTAACAAAAGCCAACGCATGTTGGGATGTCATCTGCATATTGGAGCTATCAACAGCTGCAGGGTCAGTCATTTATTCATGATTCGCTCTGGCCGAGGTGTTAAAATAGCTCCAACTGCCTGCAGAACGGCCTCTCCACCAGAGGCACTTCTACTTTATATGTGTCTACACTCACGGGTGTAGACGCATGGTTAGAAACACTTGCCAGAAGGAGAAAGGGATGGAAGGATAGAAGCCAACTTAAAGGTACAACCCTGATGGAGGGAGAGAGGGAGGGAGGGATGGATGATGGGTGATGGAGGGATAGATGGATGGATGGATGGAGGGATGGATGTAGGGATGGACTGAGAGAGGAATGGATGGATGCAGGGATGGATGGATGGAGGGAGGGATGATGGAACCCAGCTTCACTGGCTCCCAGTTAAATTCAGGTCCATCTTCAAAATTCTCCTCCATACCTTCAAAGCCATCCATAACCTCTCTCTTCCATATACTGTATCTCAGACCTTATAAGTATTAACAGCCCCCCCCCCCTCTCAGATCTTCTTCTTCCATCCATCTTGCGGTTCCTTCTGCCCGTCTCGCTACCATGGGGAGCAGCGCTTTCAGCCGCTCTGCTCCCCGTCTCTGGAACTCACTCCCCCCAAGCATCGGGAACATCGACAGTTTTACCCTTTTCAAAACCAAACTCAAAACTCATGTTTAAATCTGCCTACAACCTCTGATTTTATTGAACTATTTCTCTCTTTGTTTTTTTCTTCTTTGCATTTTATTGTGGTTTTATTGTTGCTTTAATGTATTTTGTGAACGTATTTTCTGTCAATTGACCTTGGGTGTTCTAAAAGGCACTTTTAAATAAAATGTATTATTATTATTATTATTATTATTATTATTATTATTAACATGTAATCTTACTGTGTGAAAATAGTTCAGGGGATTCCATCTCTTTAACCACCCGGCACAGCTGTCACCAACCCTAACCCTGAAGGAAGTTACCACCCAACTCGTGTGACAGATCACAACCATAAATATGTTAGAGCTCAAATCCATTTCCTTCTGCTATTTTGTTTTTCAACATCATAATTCCAAACTTTTGCTTTGTCCGTATGGACCGTAAACCAGGATGAGTGGGTCTGTAGTCTGGACATGGAGGGGTTACCTTCTCCTGCTCTGCTTGCAGATTAAATGCACTTTGTGCACAAATAAGACTTTCTCTATGCTTAATGTGTCAAAATTCTGATAGACTTTTAACGATTTTAGACAATACAAGACATAATGCAACATATCAGAATATAAGTTCTGCTGATGTTATTAAAATCTTGATTACTTCTCCGGTCAACGGTCCGCGCTCAGCTGCAGCTCCAAACTGTGTTTCTGTCGATATTTCCGATAAATGTCCCCTCTTAGCATGCTTTTTAACTGCTTTTTAACATATCGGGTTGTATATTTAATCATGTCTGTCCTTCAGCAGTAAAAGTTATGAAAAGCTATATCCCGGCCCAGAGACCTTTCTGTTTTGATCCCAACACAATAAACAGAAAAGAGGCTTGTGTACACCTGAGAGTACACCTGAAGGCCTAACTCAATAGATGATTACTGAGCCATCATTTTATTAAGTCAACCAAACATGTGCTCTTTGTTGTTGGACTGTGTCCACATGTAGCCTGTTTTAGAACAAACACTCCAACAGCTTCACAGCAGCAACACTGGATGTTTGGTCTCAGCTCCAGGCTCCAGGCTACAATCGCCCGCTGACTACAACCATTGACCCGGCTTGCTCTGGTTGTTTTGTTACTGTGGGGCTTCGCACATGATGTGTGTGCTGGACGCTTCACACTGTGTCCTGCTGGGTGGTAAAAAGACTCTTGGCAACCACCGCTGATCATTCGAGTGGTTTGAAACCACATCAGGCAGAACCAAAAAAGGTTCAGCAACATTTCTGCACACACGTTTGTAAAAATGTAAAAGTTGGTTAGAAGAAAAAAGCAAAACTGATTGTTTCCATTTCGGAAAAAGAAGTCCTGAGTTAGAAATGTGGATCTAAAGTTAGCGTGGAGACAATCAGCCCATGGCTATGCAGCACTGCTTATATGGGCTAGGGCAGGGTAAGGCAGGGCTGGGACCTCACTTTGGAATGAAAACTACATGATGGAAAAGCTCCAAGTGGACATGAGCGGTCCAACATGAGAGGAAGCTGGCGATGTGTTTTTTGAGCTTTGTAACACAGATGGCATCCTCAGTGAAATTTATGGTTGCTACGTAACATTTATGAAACATGAAAAGGTCTGAAAACCACTGATTTATGGTAGAAAAGTCATCAAAGACAAATGTTCTAAAATGAAATGAAAGGTTCAGTGGTGGCTTATGGAAGAAGAGGGTTGCTGGTTAGAACCCAGACTTCATTTGTGTCAGTCGTAGTGCACTTGGGCCTCCCTGGCCGAAGGCCCCGGCGTACGACGTGCATTCACATGCACATCGGTAAACCAAACTAACAGACTAAGGCTGTTTTCTTCCTGCATGTAAACACGTTAGTCTGGTTAAAACCTGGTTCAAATCAAGCTGAAGCACCCACATGATGCAGTACAACCCCCAACTTCATCAGCATGTAAACGACTCACTCGAGCTGGCACTGGCTGGACATGCCCCTTCCAGAAGTAACGAGACCATGTGGTCTTCTGATAACGTCATCCCCACAAAGTAGCACGTTTAACACCATCAGACAGGACCGTACGTACCAGACCAGCTGTGCTGCTGCAGTATTGTTGTCCATTCCTTCGGCCGTTGTAAACATCCTGTTTTTGCTCCGTCTGATCACTCCCGCCAGCGTTTGTTTCCCATCTGTGTTGCTGTAAGCTAACAGGTGGAATGCTGACATGAAACGGTGCATGTCGCCACCTACTTTATTGGAGTGGAACGCACCTCATTCAGGAGTCCCTGTTGCTGTAGATCGACTTAAACTAAACACACTGGCTGTCACAAGTCCGCCGTGGCTGCAGGTCATCACCACCAGGGTATGACCAACTGCTGCCTTTGGGGGTTTCTAGGACTCTAGAAGGTGCTACTGTATATAAATACAGGCCCTGTAACATTTATAGCTTTGACTGACTGTGTTTACTTCTAAAAGGTTGTGTGCAGACTTCGAGAGTGGAAGGCCTTAAAACCATCTGTGTATGCTTCCAAACCGCTAATGAGGCTAAAAAAATACCTGCTGCATCCAGCTGAAGCAGTTTGAGGGGAAACGTCCAGGACTTTAGAAAGGAACAGCACATCTGGATCATGCTCCAACTCAAGTTAATTGCCAGCCTGTGGCAGCGTTGAGTGAAACCCTTAACGTGTGCATCCACAGAGGCTTTAAATAACACGAACGTGACATTCTGGAGAGTTCAGAGAGATCCTAATGAGATTGAAGTCTTTACACTGGACCTACAGGACGGACACACACACACACACACACACAGTGAGGGGAGGTTTCATTCTAAACATAAACAGATAAATAAAGAAACAGTCCTTATTGTTCAGCGCCATTCGACACCTCCCAGGGCAGAAACAAACAGGAAAGTGGTGTAATGCTGGCGGAAGCCATCAGCTGGGCTCTGTGTCCGTCTGCTTCCACTGTAGAAGAGCAGCTATCAATAAAACAGCAGCTACACGGGTCGGGTGTCTCTGAACACGGATCAGCTAGAGTGTTGGGAAAGCTGCTATCTGGTGTTGGTAACTGGTAACAACCTGATGAGAAATGACCGAAGCGTATGGGTTTCTCATTGTTGGTTAGAGTTGTAGGGTTTGGTAAATTGAGTGCTTTAAGAGCTCACTATATATTACCTCTACTTATGGCCAATAAGCTGTGATTCTCTATATAAATATAGAATATCAACCTGCTTGGTCTTTGTGTGTTTAATCAGAAGATTCTAGGATTCTTTGTTTTATTCAGGGATTGTAAACACTTCATTTTGATTCAAGGAAAGAGTCAGGTTTGTAAAGGTAAGAATTTAATTCACAAACATATAAAACATAACAAGTTAACGAATATTTACTGTGGCGGATGAATCTAGATGGAGGAGATGTGGTATATGGTGCCTATGTGTGAATATGATGTTATCAGAACTTCCGTATCTAGGAAAGCTGAGTTCTGGGTGTTAGAGAATTTGGTTTGCGTTAAGCTATGAAGTTGATTCTTATCAAAAAGCATCAGACGCAATCACACTGTGTTCTACCTCACGCCTTCGGAGACCCTCTTCACGGATCAGGAGGTCATTGAGGTTGGATGACCTCTTAGCACCCAGGTCCAGTAGATTGACCACAGCGCCGACTTCTCCCATCCAGAGATATCGCCAGGCACACAGGTTGAATGGAGCCGTTTGCGTCTCGACTCTTAAGGAGTCGAAACAAATCAGCTTGTTCTGCAGGAACTTTTCTGTGTCAGCTTTGCAACAACCTTGACAGTGTGTCAAAGCTGCTTCTTAGTTAAAGACTTCACCACAGACGGCCGTTTCCGGAGCTTCCTCTAGAACTGTAGAGCTGGAACTCGAACGAACTGCAACTGCAACTGCTGAAACACCAGAGTGATCCTGTTCTCATGTTATGATTTGTGTGGCCAACCAGAGGTTGACATGTTGAGGAATATCACCAAGACAACCTCAGATACGCGCCTTCTTTGATACCGGATGCTCTGATCTGGGATAAAGAAATATCTATGTGTCACGCGTTTGACTTGACTTTATCTTGTCCTTGTGTGAGTGTAAATGGTGATGGACTTGTCATATAGACATTACTGATCAATATAATCATAACATAACATTCATTTCAAACTTCAGTTATTTAAGCACAGATTAATGAAAGCATTTCATGATATTATAATTATTATAAGTAACAATAAACAAATGTTTATTTAATGATTATTTAACGTATAAGTTTTCAATTTCAATTTTCAATTTATTTCACTCAAAGTTTAAATATACAAACTTCAAATTAGAATATAAGCATTCAAGTGAAATAGTTTTAAATGTTCATATTTGATTTAAGAAATCATTATTTGATTTAGCAACTAATCCGAGCTGCGAGTGTTCACTTATTCAGAGGCATGAAGAATCCTGTAGGACGATAAGGGAAGCCTTGAGACCTGGAAGAGCGAACATCATTGTTGACAAAACGTTATCATGTGTTCAGAGCTGCAGAGAGGCTCTGAGCTCCAGCTGATGGGATGAAGGTAGGCAGATTAAAGGTCTTGTGTCTCCATTTTGACCAGATATTGAAGGGTCAAACTGTACTTAAAAACTGACCATTACTGGACATTATAGAGTCCAGCAGGAGGAAGGCCACGAGATGCTGACCTAAACCTAAACAAAGGAACAGATCCTCGGGCTCTGCACCACAGCTCTCATGTTGATTTGCTGTGGATTAAATGATGATGGTTGCCAGTTCCCTTGCGGTCCCATGAGCCAGATCAAACGACATCAGACAGACGAATAACCAGGACAGCGAAGTGTTGGTTTATTGAGATTCCTGCAGCTAATAAGGCCACTATACAATGGATAATGGAACATTTGTTCATCTGTCTAATGGGAGAAAACTGTCATTTGTACCAAGATGAATTTGGGTGACAGTGTTGGCTCCAAACATCAGATGTGCTGCCTTCCCTTAGTGTTGGTGTTGGGCTGCGTCTGTGGCTCATTAGTGTTTTACACTCTGGCTTTTCCACACAGGCCAATAGCCTGTATTGGATTTAGTGCCTCTTAGGGTTCTAAAATTTGCAAAATAACAACATGATTAACCATCCAGACTGGAAAAATAAAGGAATCCTATACCTGGAACACATATATGAAGGATTGGACTTCATCCCATTTAATAGAATAGTCTCCCAATTTGGAATGGATAAGAATAGCTTTTTAGAATATCACCAAATTAAATCTGTAGTCAAACAAAAATTTAAGCTCAATAAAATAGAATTACAAACACCACCAAGGGTATCAGACTTCTATAA